>JAAEAF010001244.1:0-70224 GCA_011037195.1 Triatoma infestans | reverse complement strand
ATCGTAATCTTCTTCGCTAACCTCACTGTCGGTTAATCTATTATAGAATGCTTCTTTTGGAGGTAAAGAAGTGTCACTAAGTTTATCCCAACAAGAAACATAATCATATGGGAATACTCCTTTTCTTAAGACTAATGGAAGCAAAGAGCCATTGAAAAATTTTGATGTCTCAGCAAAGCTGGTTTTTGTTAAATATTGTACAAGTTTTTCTAAGCTACTTGACATAAATCTGAAGGAATCGAGAAAGCGGAATTTAATGCCATCAATGTGTTTGGTGAAGGAAATGAAATTTTCCTTCGTGTGTGATATGAGATCAATCCTACCAGGAATTTTTCCTAAATTTCTTATTATAAAATGAGAATCATATCTACTGAGATTGTGTATAATTATGGGTACATAAGTTACTAGTTTACATCGTAGATTACACCTATTACATGCAGAACCTCTATACTTGCCAGAAATGTGACAATGATCACGGACTTTGTGATTATTTTCTGAAAATTCTTGTTTGCAGAGGTAGCAAATTTTAGATTTTTGCCATTCTTTTTCCTCCATTTCATTCATTTGAATCATCTCTTTTCTTTTCAAAATTGAACTTATTTCACCAGCTAAATGTTTAAGATATAAAAGGAACTGTTCACCAGCATCTATTCCCTTATATAAATAAGGGGTTTTAAGTGAGAGGGGGTAAAGATGTTAAATGTTGTTTGAAGGCTTAACATATACGCAAAAGGAGAAAGGTTCATGCTTCTGATAACAGGTCGTGAACGAAGTGCTAGTAGATGGCTGATAGTATTCCACTGGTGTTAGTATGCATTCAAAGTCTGCATAGATTACAAAATCCGCCTTTAATTGACGTTCAAAGTTTTTGAAGATAATGTAAGGTTCATCAATGGGAAGTTTTATCGCCACTGCATTGTTCTCATTACAATATTCCCTATGTCTATTCAGCTTTTCTTCAGCTCTTTTTCCATGCTGGTCATCGAAATGTGAAAAACATCGTTTACAAACTTTTATCGCTCCTTTGCGTTTGGTTTTTTGAGAATGTATCAATCTCTCAAAGTTTTTTATATAAACGTAATGCTGCTTTCCATCAGTTTCCAAAATTAGCAGGTCTCGATGATCCTCCTTTTCTTCTCTACCAACTTTTAACGGGTAAATGGATCCCTCACCGTCTAGACCAAATACATTAATGGATATGTTGTTTCTCCGCTCAAATATTCTGATCTCATGAAGAGATGTTGGAAAAGAGATGCAGGAGAAATCATATCTATGTTGAGGTTTTTGTATTTACTCACACGCTGGGGCTTCTTCTGAATCAATGTAGCCAGCACTGCGTATCGGAAACATTCCTGGTCACTATTCTCTGGATTTATACAGGCATTCTTTGCTGCAATTTGAGCAGGAAGTTTAATATTTGTTGATGCATTAAAGGGTTTAAAAGCATTAACCTTCAGGCGAACTCCATCGATACCAACTAGCTGCCATCCACTTTTCTCCAGCTGAGATTCTTCCATCTCAGTTATTAATTTTTTAAACTGTTGGTCAAGAAATTCCTCCAGATCAGTCTCTTTGTATATAGGTTTATTACGAATTTTAAAACTTCTGTCACTCTGCTCACCCAAACTATTTTCAAATACACATTCAACCACCAAATTAACTTTTAGGCTATGATGTTTTTCTGCTTGCTGGTGAATTAATTTAATCAGATGGTCTTTTATTGATTGTATATAACTGGATAAGTCTTCAAATTCATTGGATTGTATGAAATATGATTTCACCCTACCTCTACACGCAGTTTCATATTCTGTACATTTTGAACTCAAAAGCTGTTTTTTGGATGGTTCTGCAGGACCCCCATTGTTTTTGGCCTCAGCCGTGGTTAGGAGGTGAGGACAATGCTTTTTACAAGGTGGAATTTCACTACAGAATGTTTCATGTCTATCTCTATTGAATTTGTTTGAAAATGAAATATGACATTTCCCACATTCATAATTTAAGAATCCATCACAAAATCTTTCATGCCTTCTCAAATTTTGTTTTAGGCTGAAGGCCTTATTACATTTACCACAACTGAAATTAGACATTTTATATTTTACTTTAATTAGAAAACACTATAATAGTTGATATGTACAACACATACAGTTAACATTTGAATAACATTTATAAAAAAAAATTGCTTAATAATAAATTGTCCAACCGCTTTTGAACGCTCTTTCTACTAACATCGAATGTATAGATTCCATACAAGAATCACACCCCCGAATTGGATTTTTTAACGTTAAAAGTGTTTCGCAATTACTGCAATGAATTTCATTAATTAAATTCATTTCATGAACGAGTGTATGTACATACCTAATATTAATAATATTTTCTAAATTTAAATCTTTTGTACAATTCTGACATAAAAAACCTTCTTCTGTTAAAAATAATTTTAACCTAACACAAATATAGTTTTTTATTTCAATAGTGTTAACATCGTCCATTCTGAGTACCACTTTCTCACTGCACCCAATTAAATAAATTCTAAGGAAATGAGTTATTTTTATTGATACCTTTATATATTAAGGATAGAGAGTTACTTTCATACTCAGATATATTGTTTTCCGATATTAAAGTGGTATAAAGTTTTGGTAAAAAACATTTAATTTTTACATCGTCTTTTTCTAGTATTACTAAAATTGCATGCCCATATCTCGTATTTGCTTTCATAAACCTATTTATTTTGTAGGGCGTATTTTGTGTTTAATCTTTAAGTGAGCTGTACTGTATTGTCTCTTCTTCTGAAACGGCATTTAATATTTTTTTAAATTGGACATCTAGAACGAAAAGTTTAAAAAAAAATACTATTGTTGGTAAAAAATAAAAAAAAGAAGAAAGATTGCAATATTCTTAAAAAAAAAAGTTGAACTTACTGTGAAAATTGTCTCCTCCTGAAGAATTTGCACACGGGTGAGGCCAAAATCTGAGAGTGTTAAGTCCAAAAGGAAGTGTGTATTATATAGTCAGTTGAAACCCCCTCACTTACCTTTAAAACTGTAGAAACTAAGCTCCTCCTCTCAAAAGATTTTTATTTTTATTTTTAAAGTGAAAAATAACTAAAGTACCAAGTCATATTTATGTGTTTACGAGTTGAAACTATGTTGTTCGTTGGCATTCAGCAGGAAGTCTAATAACAAATGATTTTCTATTTAGAAAATACGCGAGATTATTACCCCCATAATGTGAATAACCTAATAAGTGCAATGTAGAAGCCTAAGGTATTTAATTACAGCTGGGTGATTTCACTATTTTACTGCACACTTGTTTTGAAAAATGGGAACAGTCTGTTTTTTAATATAGTTTATGTCATTAAACAACATGAAGAAACATAACAATATTGCATTGGAGTAATTGACAAAGCGAGTTCTAGTATTCGTAGTACATTTAAAACCAGTTTCATAGTGCTTTTATGTTTGCTTCCCACATTAAGAAGGAAGAAATATGCATAGATCCTTACTGTTAATGATTTGAAATAAAATACAAATAATAAGTAGTATATAAAAGAGTAGTACATAATAAAACTGTATGCTACTACTTATTACTTACATACTATTTATTATATAAATAAAATACAAAACTAATATAGAAAAAAAAAAGCTACGAAATAAACCAAAGGTCTGTACAAAGAAAGAGAAGAAAGGCCAACGACCGCGTCTGAACTGCAGTCGGAGAGTTAGCATACACATCTAAAAAGAGATTGTAATATGGAACAGAGTGGCAGAGTGCACAGAGAGAACTGGTGTTGGAGCAAATGGTCGTGCGATCGAATCCAGCCTTTGCTAATATTTTTATTCTTAAAAAAATACCCTCTACCCATTTTAGATGGGGGGGGTTAATCCAACGTTGATGACGTCATGTGGCCTGGAACACTCTTTTATCTACTACTATCTTGACGACATTCCGCAATGGTGTACAAATGGAGAATCAAAATTAACAGTCTAAAATCTAAGCACATGACATTCACACTACGTAAACCTACATGTCCGACAGTTTACTCAGCGACACACCGCTCCCGGAGAAAACTGTTGCACGTTATCTTGGAGCCCACTAGACCGCCGATTAACTTGGAACCCCCCTGTATGCTACTACTTATTACTTACATACTATTTATTATATAAATAAAATACAAAACTAATATTAGAAAAAAAAAAGCTACGAAATAAACCAAAGGTCTGTACAAAGAAAGAGAAGAAAGGCCAACGACCGCGTCTGAACTGCAGTCGGAGAGTTAGCATACACATCTAAAAAGAGATTGTAATATGGAACAGAGTGGCAGAGTGCACAGAGAGAACTGGTGTTGGAGCAAATGGTCGTGCGATCGAATCCAGCCTTTGCTAATATTTTTATTCTTAAAAAAATACCCTCTACCCATTTTAGATGGGGGGGGTTAATCCAACGTTGATGACGTCATGTGGCCTGGAACACTCTTTTATCTACTACTATCTTGACGACATTCCGCAATGGTGTACAAATGGAGAATCAAAATTAACAGTCTAAAATCTAAGCACATGACATTCACACTACGTAAACCTACATGTCCGACAGTTTACTCAGCGACACACCGCTCCCAGAGAAAACTGTTACACGTTATCTTGGAGTCCACTAGACCGCCGATTAACTTGGAACCCCCATACAGACTTAAAGACAGGCTTTAAATCAGAGATTTTGACAATTACGACGATTGCTAGACGGAAAACTAAATGACAACCTCTACAACATGATACTAAGTTACAAAACTATAATTCGTCCTATATGGCTGTACGGTTGCGAAGTTTGGGGTTCTACCAAACCTTCCAACCTATACAGAATACAAGCGTTCCAATCTAAACTTCTACGACACATTACTGACGTACCCTACTATGTCTCAAACCTTACACTACACACTGATCTCAATATACCATTCGTTACAAACACAATCACAACCAAATACAAAAAGTTTCACGAAACACTCACAACATAACAATTCTCTCATCTCCAGCTTAAGCTTGCCACAGAATACAACAAGGAGACTGAAAAGGAAGTGGCCTAGGGATAACCTTCGCAACTAAACACCCTAACAATGCCAGGAGTGTCATCGCTGGATGGCTTCTCCACTCGAGTTCCTCAAGCCAACAGTATCAGCAGTGAGCAATAGCAATTATTGTTATGATGTAACAGATTTTGTTTATACAATAAAAAAAAAAAAAAATATTAATGTGAATTTTTCAAATCATAATTAAATAAACAACGAATATTTGAGAAACCGAGCTAATCTAACCGATTGATTTGACTCATTTAAAATGTTGTGTAATGAAATATTTTTTATTACGGATGGTATTGAGTTTTGATCAACTAAATAATATAACTATAATATTTTGAAGTAACAATAGGTATTGATTTTATATATATATATAAGAGATAAGATAGTGGAAGAGGGATGGCCACTTAGCTAAATCCACGTCGAACTAGAAGATATATTGCGGTAACTTTGCGTGTCTTGTTTTGTATATTTTGTAGTCGCCTATAAGAGTATAGGAATCTGCAGTTAGAAGTAGTGGTTGGAGCGCTGGTTGGTTGGTGAGCTAGTGGGTTAGCTAAATCCATATAGGTTACACAAATCAACTATCAGGTGTGCGTATTCAGGACTTGCATTGTACACCCACGGAATCAATGATATTTATATTTTTCCATATATTTCTGTCAGAGACCCCCACCCCTTTATATTCATTATCTCACTTGACCTGCTAAACCTGAATCTGCTAAAATTAAATTTATTGTGTAAATTTTCATGGAGAGAAGAAGTTTTGGCGATTAAATATTGGCGCTATTAACCTGGCTGTTATTATAAATAATATTTCTTTGGACCATTTAAAAATTGCAGTATTTCAGCCCGCAAAAACTGTAGACAAAAACATTCATTACAGTTTTGGATGACGTTTTTGGGTGATGGTGTTATTTAAACGAAATATTTGAGTTACCTGCATTTTTTCTGTTTTTGATACATTTTGTTCACACACACACACACACACACGCGCGCGCGCGCACGTTCGCTAAAAACATTTTTTCGTAAATTAATTTTTAAAATCTGGCCCGATGGCGATACTGCTTGTTTTACAGCAGCAGCAGAAAGTAAAAAATTCTATTTTCTTTCTAATTTAACATTTTTATGTTCGTCTTTAAAGACAAATAACGTTACCTTAAATTTTTCTTTTTGCCGTACTGTGAGTATTCAGGAATATATATGTGCAAACGATTGGTAATGCAGTTGAGATAACTTGCTGTAGTGGTGAAGAGATATTATTGAAGCGGTGGGAAAATATTTCTGAAATGGTGGGCGATATTGCCAAAGTGATGGGGTGTTATTGCTGAAACGGTGGGAGATATTCTTGATGATACATGCTGAGTCGACAACATTCTTGCGATACTGACGGCGTATTTTTTTCTATTGCTCATAGAAATCCAATGAAATTTAAACGATTAATCTAGCCCAAAAACTTGGCAATAGAAGAGAAGCTGCTTTTTTTTAATTTCATTAAATCAAATCATGTTCAGCGGATGAGTCCAGTAACATGGTATAATACACAGAACATTATCTTCTGCTGTAACAACCATGCTATACATTTATATACATATATTGTATTAAGTATATATATTATATAATTTGTACATATATTAGTGTCCTTCTATCCTTACCCATCATATTACTCATATAATTCTATTAATTAAGCTTATTATAGGTATATTATTGTTGATACAGTATATATTTTTATAATTATCTCAGAACGTGAGATTGTAAGTAGCATTTTATACACACAAGATACTTTTTAAGTAAAAGTAGGAAGTTAAAGCAGAAAAAAAAATCAGTTTTACAAAATTAAAATTGGGTTACATTAAAAAAAAAAGTAAATGAATTGAGCAACATGACGTTGCTAAAAAGGAAGCTAAGCATTGGGTGTTCTCGATCAATGCATGAACAGGTTCTTTCAATTTTTCCAATTTCCTGAGTTCATCGAATTTTCATATAATTTAAGGTAAATTTTTTTTTTTTGAGATAAGGAACCGTTTTTCGTGGTTTTTTCTACCATACTATTTTACCAAGTTAATAAGATTACTTCTACAAAAATTTGTTTGAAATATAGCCAAGTTTTTCTGCGGAAATGTTGCAAGGAAAACACGATGGCAAAAAATTTTAATGAATATTTTACACTTCATACTCAAAAGTTTAGCTAAATTGATTGGTGAATTTCATAAAGCTTCTGTTGTGAAATCTAATAGACTCAAACAAGAATTAATAAAACAAATCGGCAGTGAAATATTCACATAACTTTCTTTTAATAGAATTTAATTTAGTAGTATTTAGAATTTAATTAAGAATCTGCATCGCTGAAAGCATATTCCACTTCTATCCATGTCCTTTATATATTGTCATCAATATCGTAATGGCGGCAGTTATTGTAGCCATCTATATAGTAGTATAAGGCCCTTTACTTTAGAGCGGTACACGAGGCCTGTTACATAAACCGACAAGGAAATGTCCATGGGTGTATTATGTCTAGTGATTTAATTGGCTCAAGTATTGGGCTGGACCCTTCTTATCCACTTATTTGAAAACATTTTATTCAGAAATCAACGTTAAGAAGGAAATACACAGAAAGTGAATGTGTTTAGATCTTCATCATACAACGAGGTATTAACAATTTTTATATATTCTTTATTGTTTTCTTGGAACTAATTAAACATTTTAAGACGTTCTGTTGTTATTTTAGTAAATTGTCTTAGATTCTTTTAAACATTTTGTTTGGACAAAATTCCGTGTTTGAAGAAAGTCTGTTGATTGGGGCATGCATCCTTATTGAATGCTATTTTTAATATTCTACGAACTGGGATATAACGTTGCCCTATAAAGTATGATTTTATTGTAATTCAGCCACAAACCGTGTAATATTGAATATAACTCAGCATTTGATAAAAAATTACCAGTTTAAATAAAATAGTCAATTGCATATGTGAATTACAGTAAAAGAAATTCATGTGAATTACTCCAGATTTTTGTTCATATTGTTTAGACTCCTTAGTTCAATCATATTGTTTAGACTCCTTAGTTCAATCATATTGTTTAGACTCCTTAGTTCAATCATATTGTCTAGACTCCTTAGTTCAATCATATTGTTTAGACTCCTTAGTTCAATCATATTGTTTAGACTCCTTAGTTCAATCATATTGTTTAGACTCATTGTTAAATTTTGTCAATAATAGTAATAATAAATGAAGAAATGACCAATTAAAATGGTCGGCTTAAAGAGACGTATTATATTAAAAATCAGTATATATTAGATGACGGTTCAGATTATGGTACTAAAAAGGATGTTATAGTAGGATGGATAATCTGACCGTAATCAACGATATATATATATATATTTGCAGAAGAATGTTCTCAAATCATCAATATAGTTGAAGTGAACAATGACCGTCAATGAAGGGTTGAGTGGTTAGTTGGGTTGAGAGATCGGTTGACGTGTTGGGTTGTCGGGATGTTGCTTGGCCACACCCCTGAAATTCTGTGCCATCCCCTCTCACTCTCTTTCTCACCCTATATTTTGGCTTTAGAATGTGCTGTATAATGGAAAGGATTTGGAGTGGGAATGACATATATACGGCTGACTGGACAAATAACTGACTTATTGCGTCACTTTTTATCTCCAACTACTAAAAGCATAATCTGTAAGGTGATATAGTGTACTCATCTCCGAAGTTACTACATTGTAATATAGATATTAAGTAAACAAACTATTACATTTAACAAGTTTCTTATCTATATTTTTTGTCCTTTTACTCTCTTCCTCGTTCTAAGAGAAAATATCGTTGTGATTTGTTCCGCAGAGCTGGAAGGCATCAGAGATATTTTCCGTGATATCCTGCTTATCACGAGCCCGATGGGTCTACTATTTAGACAAATTCCCTAAACTATTTAAACGTATGCCCTAAACACTAATACTGTGTTAAATACTACTAAGGCCATGTGAATGGTAAATAGAAATTCCAAATTTGAAGAAACTTTGTCGGATAGACCTGTAATAATTTCTACATAAGAGAAAAGGATAGAATTATATTATACCAGATTATTTTGTAATTAACTAATAGGGTTTAATCATTTAAAAGTAGGAATTATTTCATTGTTTGTACATTTATTACAAATTCTTATAGTTCTTGGCTGACCTAATATCTTTATTGGGATGTATTCTATTTAAAAATGGATTACTAAGTAGATCAATTAACTGGTTAGCATTTTTTTAATTAAAAAGAAAATGACGAAATATGGTGGTCAAATCAAATACATTGAGCAATAAGTATGTATAAAATAAATAATGTATTTAGAACAAACAGTAAAACTCCGATTGTTTCGATAAACAACTAGCTAACAGTAGATATTACTTCTATATTATATCTGTATTCTCCAATTTTATCAAACTTTATATATACGTATATTATTTTATTTTTGTTTAATCCCCTCCCCCCTCTCTTTTAAACTAAAAGTTATAAGTGTAATATATTCATTGAAGTTTGTAAATTCAATTTTAGTTAGAGTTTTGTAAACATTTATTTTGTTCATAAATTTAATAATTAAAGTAACTTATTAATTTATAACTATAAATTTAACTAGGCAATATTTCTCCGGGAAAATTATATATATATATCCACTGGTATATATTGAAGTACCAGTGGATTACAATTTATAATTGTATTGCTTTTGTAATATTAATATCTACATTAGTAGCATTACGAGAATTCTAAATTTCTAAAAATCGGTTAACCAGGAATGCGATTTTAAATAATTGTTTTGTAATTTTTTTGAACTTACTCAGAACAGCTAAACGATTTTCTTTAAAGCAGGAATGTTAATGCCCAGTTCAAGGTAGTGTCCTCGGCTTCTAAGCGGCAGAATATCCCTTCCCCCCATGAAACAATTCTTCACTCCTAGCTGATGACACGTGTGTTATTGCTTTAAATCCCAAGCCTGTTTTTGCATCCCTTGCCCTACTATATCCCATCTACTATCATCTTTCTACAATTCAGGCTTATTAGGTAGAGAATAAAAGTCACCCCACCAAAAACAAATGCATATCCTTCACCCTCCCTCGTAGTACTATCCTCCATGGGACTATAAACAGACACTTGAAGAAGTCCGACATTTAGGACTTTATCTAGACAAAAGACCTAGCTATAATCCGTACAAGATTGAAAATTCTTTGAACTAAAGAGAGATACAAATTTCTTTCGAGACGACGCTAAACTTTCCCTTCAAAACAAAAGACATATCTAAAACGCTACTATAAAGCCCCTTTAGATTTACAGATGCGAGATTTGAACCAAGCATTCCATATCACATCACATTCAATCTTTCCAATCAAAACTCCCACAATTACCAATGTTTCATTCTATGTTTCCAACCTAAATTCTTCACACTCCCTCGAAATCCCTTTTGTTCATCCCTTTTACGCATTTCGAAAAATTCCATGGCTCCATGTACAACCATCCTAACTCCCTTCGACCAAAAACTAGTTGATAGTCCGTTAGTTACTGCATATGAATACTTTTTTTTACTGTCTAGGAAAGTAATTCTAAGGAGGAAGTATTGTAGTCATGTCAAATTTTCGATATCGAGTTTTCACCGGTTTTATACGTTTTGAGACTGATGAGTCCATAAAAGTGGTTTTTAGAAAATTGTGTGCCTGTGTTTGTGTGAGTGTGTGTGAACAGCATATCTCAAAAACGAAAAATCGCAGAAAGTTCAAACTTTACATTCCGATTAGGTATCTCTGTGGGATCCGACAGTAAGTTTTCTATTAAAATTCCTTAACCGGAGGAACCACTTTACAAAATGACTTTTTCACTTTTTGAGATTTTTTCAAAAATGGCTTAATCGGTTTTTTTAAAAACCTATGGCGCAATAGTCCGTGAAGGGCCAAGGCTTGCTTATAAATGGGGGACTTGTGGTATGCACACACCATTTAATTCCGGTCTTTGGTGCCTAGGTACGCTGGCAGCTGTAGCTTCCCACTTTTTCTCACGGTGCTGGGTCAACCGCGGCTTTACCCTCATGGAAATCAAACCCTGAATTCTCGCACCAAAGGCGAGTGCGCTAGCCACTATACCAACGCCTGAGGACAGCGATTTTCTTTAAACTAATAATGTCACTACACACTACTCGTACTGATAGGTGCGACATTTATTTGAAACATTTTCCCACAGGACTTCATTTAACACAGGTTTTGGGGCAATCTACTGTTCCACATGTTCCTTCTGTTTCTACTGATCCACTGTCAGTTTTTTCTGCTGCATTTTTCTAGGAAAATTTTGAATTTTAGAGATTTTCAGGGGAATATGATGCATTTTCGGAGAAAGTTCATTTTCAAAAATTCGGCACTTTCCCAATTTGATACGATCGTCCTTCTACATGGAACAGAAAGAAATGTTTGTTTATCTTTTAATCAGAAGATTTACACTGTAGAGCGGTTTAAACTGCAATATTTATAAAATTCGTTTAAATGAATATTGCAATGTTGATAAAATTGTAACGTCGTATTCCTTCCAGTTCATCAATAATTTCAAGACTAGAAAGATATTAATTGCAGTTTGCCATTCATCATTTATACATAGCCCAGTTGAATGGATCTTTCTCTTCAAATTTCCATTAACATTTATATCTTTATTTTATATAATATTCATCACTTTCCTGTAATTAATTATATTTTTATTATGAAACCGAACATTATGGATCAATATCTTTAAAAATGTATTAAAAAAAATTATGAAACAAATGAAGGAGAAATAAACAAGATATGGAATCATCAGTGAATTCGGCACTTCTCTAAATATCATCTCGGAAACACCAGATATTCGATTGATTAATATAAATACATTCACCGGATATTCATTTGTAGAGAAAGTAATGAAAAACCATGTGTTTGTGAAATGTATGCAATTTTTCCCCTATTTAATTTACACGGATATTGCATTTGTCAAATTATCTATCGTAATTCATATATCAATAGTTCATATATCAAGTTCTTGTGTTTTTCAGATTTTGAAAACTTTGCAGGGCATTCTGGATATTGTTTAGAAATATAAATAGATCAACATGCGAGTGTTTCTGGCCATGTTGCTTCCTCTTAATGATGTAAGAGGAAGTATTGCGCCAAGTCAAATTTGGGAAATTGAGTTTTTACCTGAAATACATATAAAAATTGCTACAAATTTAATAGAAATTATTAAGAAAAGTTGTCAATTAGAAATTTAATAATTGCAATAGGTAAATGTCGTTTGATTGTTTCGCAAATATATTTTTACTTTCTCTTACTCCTAGTAAGAGGAAATATTGTAATCGTGTCAAATTTTTGATATCGAGTTTTCACCGGAAATATCCGTTTTCAGGTCCCCCTGAGTCCAAAAAAATGGTTTTTAGCAAATGGTCTGTGTGTGTGTATGTGTGTGCGTATATGTGTGTGTGTGTGTGAACAGCATAGCTCAACAAATAAAAATCGTGGAAAGTTGAAAGTTCATACTCCGTTTAGGTATCGCCATGGGATCTGACAGAACGTTATCTGTCGAAGTTCCTCAACCGGAAGTACCACGTTACTAGTTTTTTTTTACTTTTTTGCGTTTTTCTCAAAAATGGCTCCGACGATTTTCTTGAAACTTGGTACACCAACTACACTTACAAAGAGTTACAACTTTTATTTAAAACATTTCTCTGGGAAAATTCATTTAAGGGCAGTTATGGGGGAAGGATTGGGTTAAGTTTTCATCTAAAGTGCTATTTCAGTTTTTTAGACAATTCTGTCATCTAAATAATGTTAATTAGAATTGAATATGTTGTTGAAATTTCGAGTTTGAAATTACGTTTACTTTACCACTTTACTAATTGGTTTTCTTCACTTTTTCACGATTTTCTTAAAGTTGGCTCCGACGATTTTCTTGAAACTAATTATATAAACTGCGCATACAAAGATATACAACCTTTATCTAAAATATTTCCCACAGGAACTTTTAGGAGAGAGGTGGGATTATGTTTTTCTTTAAAGTGCTATCATAGTGATTATACAATTCTATCATCCAAACAAAATTAATTAGAAATAAATAGATGGCCAAAATCTCGAGTTTCAAGAAAATTAGTAAGCCAGAAGTGCGCTTTTACTCAACAGTTTGTCTAGTTTTCGACGAATTTCATTAAATTTGGTACACAAACTATAAAATTTGTGGATTACAATTTTGAGAACTGTAGTAAGAGAAAGTTGTGTGAGTGTTTCACACCAGATTTTTTTATTTTAGATAGGGTGATTTGTGTGTAACAGACTTTGTACTTATTGGCCATCTCAAAATATTTATCAAGATATCTTGATGATTTGCTAACACTACCAACATAAAGCAGGCTTTTACTGGCCCAGCTAAAACTCTTGAAGATTTTCCAACACTAAGGATCCAGGATCCAATACAAACGTGTTGAGTATTATGTGTTCGTCTAGTTAGAGGTCACACATCGCTGAAGGAAGTCTAGTCTACATCACCTCCTTCCAAGTTGCTACAAATTTCAATTGAAAATTTGAAGTATTAATTTAGGTATCACTTGTTTTATTTATCAGATTTATTAATTTTACCATTATTTCTATATATAGATATTGAGTTTACTTTTCTAGGAAGATAGAAATGAAAATGGTTTCTTTCAACTTTTGTCTACACACACATACAATTACATACGAGTATATAATACTTTTTCTATAATATAATACTTTTTGCTGGAACATTGATGTTTGGAGTGTTGTGGGAGAAGCACACACATTAACCGTCCTCTAACCAGTTCAGCTCAATTTTTCCAGTAAAAACAAAATTTATTTTGCTTGAGATATAGAAGGCAATTACTAACGTTCTATATTTGAAGGAAATGGGGTAAATTAGAAATGCAACTTTACAGAATAGGTTCCTGAGGATTTTGGATTTCCTTTAAACTTGCAATGCACTTCACAGCGAAAAACCTGTCACTTCTATTTGTGTATTTCCTGTAACTCCTGTTAGAGGAATTATTGTAATTGTGTCAAATTTTTGATATCTACCGATCACACGTTTCGAATTTCCCTGAGTTAAAACAAAAAAATGGTTTTAGAAAATGGTGTGTGTGTGTGTGCGCGCGTCTTTCTCTCAATGTGTGTATAATGTGTACATGTGTATGTGAACAGCTTAGCTCAAAAATAAAAAATCGCAGAAAGTTCAAAAGTGTAATTTCGAGTGGAGATCAGCATAGGATCCGACAGGAACTCACCTGTCTAAATTCCTCAACTGAATGGATTTTGCGTTTTCGCGAAACAGCTCCAACGATTTTCTTCAAATTTGGTATATTAATTATACATCCAAAGAGCCACAACGTTTATCTCAAACATTTCTCTGGGAAATTTCATTTAAGTCAGCTTCCGTAATGGGGTAATGTTCTCCTCTTGAGTGCTATTTCAATTTATTAAATAATCTTATCATCTATTCCGCATTTGAAGAAAATCGGATGACAGGAAGTGCGTTTCTATTAAAGTTATTTCAGTTTTTTTAGATTTTCTCCATAAAAACAGCGATGGAATTCATTAAATTTGATACATTACTACGAATACAGAGACCTATCACTTTTGTTAGGAATTTTTTCCGAGAAAGTTCAATTAAACAAGAATGGGGGGGGGAGTGTATGGTTTCCTCAAATCGCTTACAATTTAGTAAAAGTTGTAAGTTTAAAGAAACATTTGCCGCTTAAATCATCTTGTAAACTGCAGTAAGAGAAAGTTATGTGAGTGTTTCACACCTACTTTTTGTGTCTTTTTATTGAGTAAATTGATTTCAAGGAGTTTTATGAAATCAGACGCTAGATTTCAAGTGTTATTGAGGATTGATCTAGGTGGACACTGTCTTCGCAACTACAATTTATATACACATTCAGGTATTATCTTCTCTGTCTGAGAACCAACAGGTATCTCCCATTATCTCTTATCAATACAATGATTGGAAAAACAAATTTTTAGGAGTTAAAAATTCCAAGTTGAAGACAATTCGTCAATTCGATGATTGTGTTGACTCATTAAGGGGAAAATGATGATTATGAGTGTTCCGATTGGTTGATCTTTCATGAACACGCATTTGTTAACCATTTTTGTGATTCGTTTCATCTTGTAAGTCCTGAATTTAATTCATTTGTTCGAATTAAATCGGATTGTAATCTTAAATTATATCTAGGTCACCTGAATATAACGACTAACAACTAAGAAGTTGAAGTTAAATTTATAATAACAATAATATGAACTCCAATAAATAATAAATTTTAAACAATGTTTTTATGAATATACCAATTAATAAACATTAAAAAGACATTTTTTTGAAGGAAGTGATAAAGAGTGAAATTTCGATTTAAATTGTAATCGAGTAGATCGATTTTAAAAAAGTTTTGCCATTATATATTTTGTTAAAACTGTAATCACGCTTTCTGTTCAGTTGAATTTTACATTTATCTTCTTCTTTTTTTACCCATTGTGATTACTAAATTATTCATTGACAATCGGATCGTTAAGTTATAACTTTGTTAAAAATGTAATTAACTTAGATTATTCTTAACTCCATTTGTTATACCATAGAAGTTTTATAAATTTTTATTTTCCTTTGATGGTTTAAGAGGACATTTTTGAAATTGAGTTTCAGCTGTCAGTAGATGTTTTGATGACGAGCGTGAAAACAATTTTTCGTAAAAATATTTTTTGCGGATGTGGGGTGTTTGTGTGCGTGTGTGTGTGTGCGTGAGAGAGAGAGAACGAGAAAGAACAGGATAACGGAAAAATGAAAAATAAGCAGGACATTCACACTTGATATTCTGTTTCGGTCAGAAATCCATCAACCGGAAGTGCGGTTTCCTGATCCTCCCCCTCCCGCCAGTTTTTCATGATTTTTCTCGAAAATGTATAGCTCACTTTCGCAGGAATTAATCTTGAAGAATCTTTACTCATTTTCACTTGCAGGATTTATTCAAAAATTAATAAGATCTCTGCCAAGTTTTGTTTGTTGTTTATATCAGCTTCGTAAAATAAAAATAATATAATTATTGGTTTCTGGAGTTACACTTTCTACTCTCTACAGTTGTCGTACTTAAGTACTTTGACAAACTTTTATGTATTTAAAGAATACTTGTTATATTTAAGCCGCTTACAATCTACTTTACGCAAGTTGAAATCAGATTTTCTTATAGAATCCTCTTATAATGCCCCAGAATGTTTCTTTAATGCTAGTTAATTTCTTTTCTTTCACATTTCTGGTAAGAACAGCTCTTAATCTTTATGTTCCATGTATCAGTTTAACATAAACTTGCTGAATTAAAAAAGTCAAGCACTCGTCTTTTTCTTGCAGCAGTTCCTACGATCATGGTTATACAAGGTGATGGAACTTCACACTAATGAATAGCAAAATGTTTTTAGCAATGGTCTGTGTGTATGTTTTTCATTATTGATGTGGAATTTTTCGTTTTTGAGATATTTCGTACACACAAATGCGCACACCTATATGCGCACGCACACACACAATTTGTTATTAAAATCTTTTTCACGCATAACTCAATACTTGGATTTCCGCTGAAAAAATTAATTTCGAATATTTGATCAGATGGCAAAATTGTCTCTTAATCAGAAAGAGAACTTAAAAATTTGGGGACTTTTTCTTTCTATAATTCTTTTAGTTGTAATTAAAAGACTGGATAAATATTTAGCATAACTTCAATATTTTATCCATCTATGCGGACCCAACCACAACAATAATGCATAATTTATTATACATCGGGCCTTTAAATTATGTTAAGAGTTTATACGCAATGGCCAGAGGAGTTTTTAAAGAAAAAAATTGTTTGTTGTTTTTAAAAAACTTTAAAATATCTCAAAAAAACAAAAAACCTTATCGGCTAAAGTTAGCCCTGGAAATATAGCGTCGTGCTAGCGTCATTCCCAGCGTCGCTGTAGCGTCTTGCCTATATTCTCTCGTCATTGACAAAGATGGTTTAATAAGGTAATTAATGTTGTAGTTTTTTAATGTGTAATGTTTTTTATATGATTATATAACTTATTTGGGACTACCATCATATTTTGACAAATAAGACGGTCGCGGCGATGAACGCAGAAGGGTGAATGAACGTCTGTAGCTTTCGCTAGTGCGGATTGTGGTAGCTCTAGCAAAAAAATATTTCAGATTAAAGTGTTAGGTTTATATCTTATGCAGTTAGCATACTAAGTTTAAAGAAAATCTTTGAGTCCGTATACGAGAAAATTCAAAAACCAATTCGCATTTCCGATTTTCTAGCTAATGCTTCTAATTTATATGAATATTGTACAGATGATAGAACCATCTATTGCACTGAAGTGGTACATTAAAGAAAAATTTAACATTCCAATAGAAAACCGTTGAAGCCTTTTCGAGAAAATCGCGAAAAATAGATGTTTGTACTGCAATGGCTACAGCAGTTTTTAATGAAAAAAGAATTCTTTGTTGCTCTACGTTTCGGATATCTCTGAATCTCAGCGTACCTGAAACGTAGAGCAACAAAGAATATTTTTTTCTTTAAAAACTCCTCTGGCCATAGCAACATAAACATCTTATTTATAATTTTAAGACCTCACGATTTGAATACCAATTAAAAAAAAAAATCATTAAATTCTTTCATCGGGACTTGCACTTCCGATTGATGGATTTTGACGAAAATCTTATTGTCAGATTTACTGGTGGTAGGTAAGGGTTAAAATATATTATTGTTTGTGTCTTCTGCTGTTGCATTGTTGAAATATTATTGTTTGTGTCAGTTGAAATGTTATTGGTGTGTTTTTGTGTAGTACTAGTAGCTTGTAGCGTAAGCGGTTTTGTAAAGGGCTTGTGTGTATGTTTAAAGAGAAGAGAAATAATAAGCAATAAATAAGAAAACACTGCTAGATTGAATTAAAAATATTATCTTTAAAGAATTTTAAATACTTTTCAATATCAAATTTATGTTTATAAAATCAATTATTTATCTAGATTAAATGCTAAACTCTATAATTGGCACTGAATTTAAGAGAGCGATTCCTGAAGCAAGTGTTCTGGTAGAATGTCTCATTCAGACTGTTCTGTCTTAAAGCAGAATTTAGACTGTCTAAGGAATGCCTTCTCTAGCGGCAGGGGATTTTCTCTCACAAAACAGTTGGCCAAGTGGCGTTGTTATTACCTTAACGGATTCTTGTGTCTTTGTCTCTTTAGTAGCAATGACCTTAAATTATAGTACCTGTCTCTAAAATACACTATTTTTGCCAGAATTATTTCACTTAAAATATTTTTCATAACTATTATTTTTGCGTTTCTTTCTTCCACTACACAATCAATCAATCAATTGCTTCAAATTTACAAAATTGTATTTTCACCGGATCTATAGAGGCCGCCCGCTGGGAAACAAGAGAATGATTAATGAGAGAATTATTATACTTCTTAATGAATGATCACGTATGAAACGATGTAACTAATATGTGTGTTTGTGATTATGTATGTGTTTCTGATAAAATCTAGTTCAGGCATTAACCACACTAGCGCAGCAAGCATGGCAATTGAGTGAGAGAGTAAAAATTCTGTACTCACATAACATTTAATTTTTTCTTCAACCATATTAAATTGGTTCCTATTTTTTACGAATATAAAAATATATCAAAAGGAGCAAATACTGAGCAGCTGTCTTAATTCAAGTCAAATACTGCCCCTCTTTCTAACCTGCCCCATTAGTATAACCTCAACTCCTCTGTTTCTGGGATTTGTTTTGATCTTGTTTCCGCGTATTACCCCTAGATGTCGGGCTAATTATAGCTGAATGTTTCTTTATTGTACTAGTGATAAAACATGATGGCTGCTCTTAGATTTTGTCACTTGTGTTTAAAAGTGGAATTTCGCTCACTAGTTTTGATTTAATAATTGCCATATTATTGCAAGTTCGCAAAAAAAAAAGTATTTTCACCATTCAAATATTCAGAAAGTGTTTCATAAAAAATAAAATATTAAAATAAAATAACAAAAAATGACCCGTAACGGTAAGCAACGAATATTATTTCGCCAAAACATAGAATATGGTAAACAAATTTACATTCTACGCCTTTCTTTATTTATCCAACAGGACCAATTAAATGAATGAAAGCAACATGTAAAAATAAAAAACATGCCAACAGGAGAAAAAAAGAGAAACCAAAAAAAAAGGAATCTGAAGGACTCTGTTTGATTTATCCTCTCCATTCAGATTTGATGAATAATTAGCTTTGATTGAATTCATTATTATTTACTTTTTCATTAGAAATGTTGACAAATTAGTGGAATTGATAACGAATCCATTAAATGAAATTTATTTTGAATAATTATTCATAAATGTTCATTGTAAAAGTTTTTTTTTATTGAATATTAATAAATTACTCTTCCACATTTCATTATTTAAAATTCATAAATTTTCTTCAGAAAAGGGGTTATTTTTTTTACAACATACTTGATTGTTGTTTGATTGACTTTTGTAATCTCTGGATATTTAAAGTATTTAGAGTGTTGCCATTTTTCAATTAAACAAAATTTAAGATTGGTTGAAATTGTTCAAATATATTAAAGTAAAAGTTCTTAAATTTAATACTTGTTTTAAAATTTTGAAATATCAAAAAATTTAATATAATTTTGATGAATTTAACCTAACGTTCTCAATCTTTCTGAGAGTAACATTTCCCTTTTTAATGGTGAACATTCTTTTATAATACAGTTCGGGCTTTATATACGTCTTATCTCTTTTTATATCCTTTTCGTTGAGTACGAAAAAATGTTTCTGCGAATATTTTTCATATTCTTTTGTTTCATATAATATATGAATGCAACATATGAATGCAACATATGAAAGCAAAACAAACAAAAAATATAAGGGCCAAACACTTATACGAAATTTTGTTACAACTATTACGTCTTCTTCAAAATACGAGTGTAATGTTATGGTGTGGATGTGTGTATGTGGCAGCTGGTTGTGTAGCACGAGCGAGTTTGTATAAAGGGCTTGTAAGTATGTAAATTTAAAAGAGAATGAAGTATTAGTAATAATCAAGAAATCACACTGCTTTTATAAATACATATATTATTCTTTAAGCAAGTTTAAGTATATTACAATATCACACTGTATCTTAATAAAATAACGTTTATCTAGAATAAAAGCAAATATCTATCATTGGCACTGAGCAATTCCTGAAGTAGTGTTTCGATGATTCCACCTTGATTTGTGGCACTTGTCTGTTCTAAAATATCTCTTCTCTTTGTTTCTTCAATTCCTCCCCTTTGAGGAGAAGGGGTTAGTACAATGCCATAATTGTTCTTGTACCGTACCAGTAACTGGACTTGTATACCTGGCTAGCCCTTTTGCAAGAGTATATCACATATTTTGATAATTTAGATTTATTTAAAATTAATATATTATATGTTTCTTGCATCCATCCCACGAGTAATTAATAACATATACGAGATTATATAAGATTTAAGATTTGAAATTGTTCAAATATATTAAAGTAAAAGTTGTGAAAGAAGTAATATATTAAAGTAAAGGGAAACAACAGAATATGAAAAATATTCGCCAGAAACATTTTTTCGAACTCAAAGAATTAATAGAATAATATTAAAAGAATATATATAGGTATATGAGTGTGTGTGTGTGAATGTATGTGTTTAGATTCCTTTAGGTGCCATTATCGTTAGCGAAATTTAGGATTCGTTCAAAAACTATTAGCTAAAATTACGACTTTCTTGAATAATTGTTTTTTCACTTTATTTCAATGATTTTTCTGGAAATTTTGCATTTCAACTACTCGCATAAAGTCCTATACTTTTATTTGTGTCATTTTTCTAGGAAATTTGACTTTTTGATGTTCTTGAGAAGCTGGAACCATGAACTTTTCCTCTATAGCGGTATTTCGGTGCAGTGTAGGTACAGTTTTAGAATGTATACAATATTACTTTTCTTTAAATTAATACCGCTACTAATCCAAGCATGAAAATATCTGTCAACCGGAAATGGAATATAACAAAATACATTTCCAAATTTATTGAATTTTCCGGCAAAAGGGTGGAAAAAGTTTCCCAGGAAGGTACAGAAGGCTCTCCTATACAATATAATCAGAACTCGTGCCCTGCAACTAACTAACAGTGCAATTTCCTCCACTTATACACACCATCTATGGTTTAAAAAAGTTTAATTTCTAATCTGGAGGAAATATGTTATTAATTATTTTGAAGAAAACGTAGTAGTTGTAACAAAATTTCGTATGAGTGTTTGGCCCTGTATATTTTTTGTTTGTTTTGCATTCAGCGTATTTGTATTAGGTATTATGAGTTTATTTTTAAATGTAATTGTTATTCTTAATTTCAAGTGTTTTTAAAATTTTCTTATTAATAACTTTATTATTTTAGAACTGGAGAAACTTATAAAGTACTTAATTTTATCCACTCAATATTACACAGACTTTATTTCGTTACACACTTGTACAGAGTTTAATCTTGATGTTAAGTTCTGTTATTTACTCAGTTATCTCGCTACCCTCGACAGATACTTGAGCCTTCTAATGTTTTATTTACTTAGTTTCTCCATTCATAACATTTCTAAGTACTTCAAGGGTATATATATATATGTATATAAATTCAGAATTGTTTTGCAGTATAGTTATTTAAATTATTAGTAATAATAAGAATTTTGAGTATTGTAATATGTATTGTAATCTACTGACGATAATTATAAAACAAAAAAAAATTACAACTAATACAAGGTTGCATCATTTTTTATCATAAAGTAATATAATAATGTAATTTCTTTCAATTTACGTATTATGGGTATTTGTTGTATTTACGCATATGCAATATTTTAGATGTTTTGTAATCACATACAATTTTAAACTGATTTGTAAGTCCGATATTAATATTTAATATTATTACGTCTTGTTTTTATTTTATTATTTATTCCAACCAAAATTATTGTAATTTAGAATAAAAAAGTATGGTTTTATTAAAGTGGCTCAACAAAATTCTTAGGAGATTTTATCATAAAATAAAAAATGTAAACGCAGTGTTGTTTGCTTTTTAATTTGCAGTTTACTGATATTTATGTAGATTTTTGGTTGTGAGATATAAAGATTAGAGGGTATATAAAGAGGCTGGTGTTGGTGTATTGGTTATGAGCATGGACTTGTAAGTGGGAGGACCCTAGTTCGAGTCCAGCGTATAACTAAATTTTATATTTGTTTAAAAAATGTTAATAGTAAAGTAGGTGCTTCCGCCCCCGTCCACGGCATCTAATTTGGTAGTTGGACGTTAAGCCCGCCTGAAAAAATAGGCATTACTTTACTTTTATAAAGATTAGATTCTTGGTACCGCTATAGGAGGAAGTGGGAGATTTTTGAGATTATTACTTTCTCTTACTCCTGATAAGAGGTAGCGATCGAGTCATCAAATTTTTGAAATTGAATTTTCACCGGAAATACATGTTTTGAGATACCCCGAATGGTGGGTGCGTGTTAACAAAATAACTCATAAAAGAAAAGTCTAGGAAACCTGAACTTTATATCCGGTTTATATACTACCGCCGCACATGAGACGGGCGACATCTAATTACCGCAAGTACAATTTTACTGAAAGGTTTTTCAGATTTTCTTGAAAACCTGCAACGATTTTCTTTAAACTTGTATACTATCAGTACAAATGAATGAATACCTATCAGTTTTATTTGAAACATTTTCGTGGCATGAACAATAAGAGTTTGGTTTTGAGATGAACAGTAACAATATTAACATCAGTAAGAATATACAGCAATAAGAAATTTAATGTTCTTATATTTCAATATCTGTGGGTATTAGTGATAATGAAACTTCTTGTAATGGACGATTTTAATGGGGTAGAACAGAAGAGAAATACTTAGGTGGAATTAAGTTAGACTTACTGAACACTGTATTAACTGCAAATAATAAACACTGCAAGGACTTTACACTGTAATATTTTAGAGTGAGAGTATGGTGGCGTGAGGAGAGAGTGACAGGCTGACTGGCAGAGTGATGGTATGACAACGAAATAGGGTGAACATTGATGGTTAACGGTGCCTCAATGAGAGAGAGTGAGAGTATGGTGGCATGAGGAGAGAGTGATAGACAGACTGGCAGAGCGATGGTATGAGAACGAAATAGGTTGAACATTGATGGTTAACGGTGCCTCATTGAGAGAGAGTGAGAGTGTGGTGGCGTGAGGAGAGAGTAGCCGAGTGACTGGCAGAGGGACGGTATGAGTAAAAAGTACGTTGAACGTTGACGTTGAAAGTGACTCAATTAGAGAGAGTGAGAATCAGGCACCCTTTTATACAGGCGGCTAAACTCCTTCTTCCAGTACCCAGTTGTACTCAATAGTTTGACCCCTCTATGAGCTTGAGGTAAAGAGAAATGCAGTGAACTTGAGGTCGGGAGTAATTAGGTCTCTTAATTTTTGGTGATTGTTTTGTTCTATCATGTTTACATGAGACTTTTCGTCACTTAAAGAAGTCGTCATCATCAAATCAACGAAAAAAATATTTTACAAGAAGAAAGATAAATGACAAAGTGCGTTATATTGTATATTTTATGAAATGTTTGCTTATCAAGCGAGTTCTATAATAATATTGTTAATTGATCATTCAGTATCAGAATAATTTATTTAACCCTCCACTTCTTAGTGTTGAACAAATATATTATTATTCTAATGGCACTATTGTCATTATTATTTTGGTTGGTTTGTTATTGTTTTAGCTTTATTATTTGCTATAATAAAATAATGTAATATATTATAGAGCTGTATTCTGAATAATTCGTTGATAGCTGGGTGAGAGAATGAGCCTTGTAGGCTACAAGAGTTTATATGTTACTCCTATAGTATTCATATTTTATGTATTACTTATTATATTTTTTTAATACTGTTTCTGTTATAATTTTAATTATATTTTTGTTTTGTTTGTATATTTTTATATCATGAATAATTATGAATTATGAAACCTAGATTAACTATGAAATATGTATAATTGATTAATTCAATAGTTGCAAACTGTGCATCTACTGCAGTTGTTCTACAATCAGCAAAATTAGTTTGTTGTTAGACCTAATACTTAAATTACAAAAATACTTCAACACTGAATTTTTACTCGAAAGTTAGTATGACCTAATTCATATCAAATCTATTTTTCTAAATATCATTTTTGCCCCCTCTGTTTCATAGATAAATGGCTCATTTAATGATCATAGTGAGCGGTGGTTATCCCTATCTGCCCAGTTTCCGCTTTAGAACTTCCCAAAAAGATGGAATGACTACAGCTTTGTTAAAAACTTTTCTTCAAACTTGAGTATCAAAAGAGAATGGCGCAGTGAATCCGCTCTGTCTAGTATTAAAGAACATGCCATTGTATGGTATACGTAAGGGTCAAAGACCTCTGAGGGAAGTGGGGCTGGATTGTTTGGGCCGAGAATCAGATAGCCGGAGCCAATGGGCAAGTTTCCTAGCATCTTCCAAACAGAAATTGAATGGTGGTCCAGTTTAACCTTGATAGGAAATATCGGAATCAGGAGTTTGTAATCCTATCCGATAGCCAGGCCGCCTATAAAGCACTGAGCTCTTATATCATCAGTTCAAAAATAGCATGAGAAAGCCATGGCAAACTGAATAACCTGGACAGGAGCAATAGATTAACCCTATTTTGGGTGCCAGGACATGTTGGCATGGAAGGAAATGAGAAACTAGCGGTGCTTTTCTTTTCCAGTCTGTTTCCCTTTTTGGGGTCTTTATCTTTATGTGGAATAAGCGACCACAAAAACCTGGAAGAACTCAGAAATTAGGAGGAAGTGAGAGGGCACAGCTCTGGAAAAACTTCCCAGGACTCAGGCAAGCTACGATCTGCCTTGGACGATTATAACCAGAAAAGATCTGAAGCTTTAAGTCAAAATAGGCTTCGTATGCTGATGGGTTTCCTTATGGGGAATTCCTTCAGGGGTTACCTGAAGAAGCTGGGCTTGCAGATTATGTGGTGAGATGGAGGAGACAGAAATATACCTCTTAACGGATGCAATGCTATCATCCAGAGAAGCTTTGGAAGCGTTAGAGGGTTTATCAGTGGGCTACCAATCACTGAAATCTGAAAGGGAACGAGTCGGGGTGGCGAAGGAAGCGAGCAACTTGCCACAGCCCGAACAACCGCCATCTATATACAAGCTAAGGCAGAAATATAAGAGAAAATTATGTTAGCAGTTCAAGAAGAACAGTGAATAAAGACGGAATGGAAGGTGTGAGTAACCCTTTTGGGGAAGAAGTTGCTGATCACTCTCACATGAAAAAATTTCACCGCACACTTTAGGCTTACCAAGCAGCATCATTTCTTCCAGGCTAATCTTTTTAAAATTGAAATAGGTATATCAAAGACAGTCCTTTATGCCCGCTACCGATCTAGGCAAGCACATGAACAGTAATCATAAAGCAACATGCCTGCAATTATTTTTGCAGGTTTTAAATGACATCGGCGCTGATGAATGGCGTCAAAGATCAGAAACGTATATTGGGCTGCGAGAAGGGA
Organism: Triatoma infestans; assembly: GCA_011037195.1. Classification (NCBI taxonomy): domain Eukaryota; kingdom Metazoa; phylum Arthropoda; class Insecta; order Hemiptera; family Reduviidae; genus Triatoma; species Triatoma infestans. The sequence goes on along the minus strand of JAAEAF010001244.1, from coordinate 44,552 downwards.
AATGGAATTCGTTTCTTTCCATACAACAGATGTAGGCCAAAAAAAATTAGAGAAGATAATGAATGTCAAATTTTGAACGCTGGAGAACTCTTTGAAAAACAAATCAATTTCTAAAAACCACTTTTTCAAGGTTGGACAGACCTCAAAACATGTATTTCCTGTGCAACTTCAAATTTGATAATTTGACATAAATCAAATTTTCGTCTTTTAATATTAAAAGAAAGGAAAAAGGAATATAATAAAAAAAGTAAATATGCTTTTTATATCATAATTTAACACGCTTTGCCTTTTATTTCTTGCGAATATAAATTGAGAAATTGTTTTAAATAAGGAAATAGGAAACACTGAGAGAATAAGTGAATTAGAACTGACAGACACAATGAAATATTTATGGCAGTGTAAATTGTTATTCATCTTCAGATTAATGTTATTATTAAGGAAGGTGTTTTAACAACATCGCTATTCCAGTGAATCTGTTTATCAACGAATCCTACACAACAATACTCCCTCTCTCTATCTGTCTCCATGTTTCACTTACAACATGGCGTTTTTTGCAAAATTGATTGTTGGGCATTCTATCATTTAAGGAGGAGCAGCTGATCTGTAATTTGTTACTTTTACCATTTTTACAAGCTCTGGTAAAATGATTGCTTTTTAAGAGATATTTCGTAAACAAACTTGGTATAGCAATTTCACCACTGTAATATTTGGGCAATGTTGATCTTATTTGTGGAAAAGACATTTTTCCTTTTTAATTTAGTAAGGGGAAGTATAAGTATCACCTAGTGATAGTGAAAGCAAGGGAGTTGTAGGTTTATCCGAAGTTAACTCTTTGGCTGGTTAGAGACTCTCCTTGTTCCCTTGTCCTACTTTTTCAAATTTCGTTGTAGACTCCTATTTATTGGCAAAATTCACTAGAAGGTGACGACTCCATATTTCGCGGCTTTTAAAGGCTATAAATGTGCAATGTATTTACAATTATATGGTATCGTAACAGTTAGATCGGCTGTCTTTTTGCATGCTAGTAATTAATAACGTGTTGAATACATCATAGTTAGGGACACTTTCTTACTTATTGCTTTCTCTTACTGTTGTAAGAGGAAGTATTGCGATCGTTTTAAATACAGGGAATTCCGTTTTCTTTACCGAAAATACATGATTTTTTAGAATTATTTCATTTACGTGCAACAAGAAGTAATCGCTTTAAATGCACTAATTTTCCCAGTTTTATCGTTAATGACTCCAAAAGATTTTCATTAAACTTGGGATATCAACTACTCACATAATGGTCTACAACATTTTTCTTGGGGAAAATAAACTTTTAGGAGGTTGTCATGGTACGGTTGCCCAATGTGCCAGTGCCTCCCCAATGTGCCAGTGCCTCCCCAATGTGCCAGTGCCTCCCCAATGTGCCAGTCGTTAAGAGAAATTAATATTTCGCAAAAATTCCAAGTTTGAAGAAAATCAGTCAGATTTTTTCAATGTTTTTTTTCTCGATTTTCCTGGCAAACGGCTCTTTCGTTTTCCTTTAAACTTGGAGTTCCAGTTTCACATTAAAGTTTTAAAACTTCTGCTTGAAACATTTTTCCGGGAAACTTACTACTAATGGAGTTCTGGGACAGCGCTCCCTAAGTTGGGCTTTCCTAACTTTATAACTGCCATTTAGTAAAAGTTTGGTCCCAACATCTACAAATGTTGAAGGCAACTAAATATTTGGTACTATAATCCGAACCTTTTTAGAAAAATTTGTCAATCGATTGATTGGAGAATCGTGGTGACGAAAGTTCTTTTTTTTTCTGTTGTGATTGTTACAAATTTTCGAAATTCAGTTTTCACACGAAATAGAGGTTTTGAAGTCCCATTTAATTCGGAAGAAAATGGTTTTAAGGAATTCTTACTTTGTTTTTGTAGACTAAAGAAAGAAAATCATGAAAAAAAAAATCTAGCTATAAAAAATCACCGGAAGTGATACTAGCTCCGTACAGCAACCGGAAGTGCGACTTAGCTGAATTTCTGTTTTGTTTTAGTTTTTCTCTATTTACTCGAATATGGCTCCAACGATTTTCTTTAAACTTTGTAACCGGTCTACCTACACACATAAATACCTTCACTTTTATTTGAAATATTTTCCTGGAAAATACATTTTCTTGGGAGTCTGGGGGAACGGTGGCAGAATGGTTTCCTCTGAAGTGCCGCTTCAATACAGTATATGGCTTTACCACCTCCATAATGTTAATGCATATTGAAAGAATTGGTAGAATTCCAAACTTGAAGAAAATCGGTCGCCCGCAACCACGATTTTACGATATAGATTTTTGAGTTTTTTTGGATTTTTCCAAAACGATTTCTTTTAAACATGGTATCCTAAACTGCACAGATATAAACATATCACTATTATTTGAACCATTTTTCCAAAAAAATGGATTTGGAATAGTTGTGCGGCTAGACCGGAAGTCAGCAGTGCACTGGAGAAGTCTCCGGGCGCCAATGACCATAGATGTTGTTAAAAAAAAAATATCAAATTTTATAGGCAGTTGATTCAGTGTTTTTGGTGCGCTCTACTGGGCTACAATATAATCACTTCCTTGCCTACCCAGATTAAAAGGTACGTACTTACTGCCCTGCAAGATTTTATTATAAATTTAATTGTGGCAATCCGGCAAAGATTATTAAGAAAATTATAATAACACCCTTGTAAGCTGCCTAATTCTTGGTTAAACAGTCTAAATACAGAAGGCATACTACATGCCAGTAAAATGTTTAAAATTCAGAAAATCGTACTACACAGATAGCAGGAGGGGGAATTTTGCTGATGACAATGGCAACAGATTTATGCTATATTTCATGCCAAAAGAATGTATTTATATAGAGGTAGGATAGGGCGGGAGGAGTGAGCTATCTAGGCAACAGTCATCATATTGGAAGGAAACCAACATGTCTCCAGTTTAGTATGGTTATACATGCCATATGTTTCTATACAAAAACTAAGTATAAATCATCAAGTAAAATAGTTTGGTGCAGAAAAAAAGGAAAGCAAAATTGAATATATAGCTTAAAAGGAGCATAAAACTAAATTACTGCTGCTGATGTTTGTTTCTTGGTTAAATAAGAATAAACTGAATTTTGCTTTCTCTAATACTTGAAAGAGGAAGTAGTGTAATCGTGTCAAATTTTTGAAATAGAGTTTTTACCGGAAATATATGTTTTGAGATACCCGAGTTCGAAACACAAGATTTGTGTGTGTGTGTGTGTTTTTGTGTTCGTGTGCGCGCACATATGAGCAAAATATCTCAGCAGGAAGTACAATACAATTCCCGTAACTGCCAGTAAGGTTTTGGTCAAAATTCATCAAAAGACTGAATTCTTGAAAATGATTTCAGTAATTTCCTTTAAACTTCGCACATCTAAACCGCGTCACTTTTGTATTAGAAAACATATTTGAAAATATAAATTTGGGTGGGGGTGGGGGGGTCTTTGGGGAAGCGACACCTACAGTTTTTGGGTGGGTGAGTGGGGGGTCTTTGGGAGCGACAACCTACAAGTTTTTGGGGTGGGGGTGGGGGGGCTTTGGGAAGCGACAACCTACAGTTTTGGGGGGGGGTGGGGGTGGGGCTTGGGAGCGACAACCTAAAGTTTTGGGTGGGGGTGGGAGTCTTTGGGAGCGACAACCTAAAGTTTTTGAAATTTTCTCGAAAATAACTGCATCGATTTTCTTTAAATTTGGAATGGTAACTGTACAGATGTTAAGGTATCATTATCATCATCATCATCATTTGAAATCTTTTTCCGGAGGAAAACTGATTTAGAAGTTTTGAGGAATTTTGTAACGTTGAATTTCAGCTAATTGGTTTCAAAACAATGGGTTTATTCAATGCTGTAGGTCCTATCTTCTAGATGACAATGTAATTATTTCCTCCAGGTAGATACAAGTACTACCTCGATATTGTTATTTGGACAACTTTGTGTGAAAATTCTAATATTTAAAAAAATTCGTCACTATTATAAATTGTATTACCTGTATTTTACCTGGACTTCATATAAAGGTCAAGTCGTGTGAGTGTTTCACATCAGAATTTTAAATGTACAAACATCTTTTAAACGACGTTGTTTAGAATACATATTCAGATAAAATTCCATGTTAAACAATTTGCCAGCATTCTTAAGGTTTGTGTCCTGTAACTAAATCCAACTATAAAAAGTAAATAAAGGGAGAAATTCGAGTCTAGGTTGAAGGAAAAAATTCACTAATTGGTTTTATTTCGTTCTTATATAACAGTTTTCCCGCTCATATGTTCATTATTCAACTGCGTTTTTCTTTTATTCAAATAAAATAATTTGTAAAACAAAAATCTAGCAATTAAAAATAAAATTGGAAATTAAAATAAAGTAAATTAAATTAAAATAAAATTGACCTCTTCTTCTTAGTCCAGGCTATAACGGTTTCGACTTTTTTTCTACGCTTGCGAATTGTAATATCAATAGTGCGATTTGTCCCGTGCCGGCTTCATTATTTATTTCGGTGATCTTCAAATTCGAACCAAACTTTCTAAAGTTAGCATTCACAATAGTTCTGGATATTCATTAATGATATCCACGGGCTGTTGTCCAAGTTAAAAATAAGCGGAGAGTAGAATGCAGGTTCCCTTCTCTGGGGAAGGGCCCGAGAAATAGAAAGAAAAGTATTGGTATGAAACACACTCAAATCTGTGATGCCCACATCCCATAAATTCCCAACCCCATCCCAAAAATTTGGAATGATTACTGGACTTTTATTTAATCTTAACGTTACTTACAATAAAGGTGGTGGTGGTGGGGTAGGTTGAATATGAATCCACATATTCAAATATGTACTGTGTTGTTGGAAATATTTGTTCATCGCTTTTTATTTCTACCCTGCAGAAGACGATTAATTTGTCGACACATTGGGAAATCTATAAAGGTATGTTGGTTTTTATTACCGCTCCTCAATATCTTCTGCATCTATAATCTAACGGTCGAGAATTATTATTTTCGAAATCTGACACTATCGCAATACTTCCTTTTAAAGCAGCAAGTAAAAGTAAACATTGTTTTATACATATCGATTCTTTTGGATAGGATGATTTCGTAGGTATCGACTTGTCAAATCGATGATTTCACACTATTTTATCTTAATATCCTGATGATGGGCGAATATCCGAAACCGGTTCCATTGATCACAAATTGAAGCTCCATCACTGAGACTGTTTTTCCCAATCACTGTGTTGTTCTTACAGTTTAGTGATGTTAAGATAGACCCTTGAAGAAGTGGATAGACCATGTTATATCTTCTTATAGAAATTCTATTAATTGCAAATCATATTGTCTTGCAAATCAATCAGTCTACTAATTAACAGTTATCAGTCAACAGTTAATTAATTTTAGCTTATTTCTGTTTCAGGTATGTCGTAATTGGCTGTTGATTCAATATTCCTACAGAAATGTTGAACGTTATTTGTGTATATATGTAAGTAATTAGTATATTTCATATCTTTAATTGAATACAATTTTTATTGTTTGTTTGGTCGTAAAAGGCTTATCACGGGTATTGTTCAAGAAATCAACACAATTGTACCGTCATTTGAAATCAGTGCCATCTTCTAGTTCAAGTTGCGAAATGCTCCAAATATCTATAACATTTTTCTTTCATCCCTTCCCCCTGAATTATATCGCTCGACACTCCTTCTCTCATCATCTTCATTAGATAGTAATTCGAGTAGAGGGGAGTGACTGTAAAGCTAAACCCACTGCTTCCTAGAAGATCCATATCTTTGTGGTTATCTCTCAGGTTCGTAATCTTTGCAATTAAAAATAAGAGTGTCAGTGAGTCAAGATTCCTGAAGAAGTGGCTGGTCCACTTCCTCCAACGTTAGGGGTTTGCCATTAGCTGCCTTCACCTTCCATAATGAATGTGATACAGCGAAAAATAAAAAAAAAACCAAATGGAATTAATTTAAATCATAGACCAATAACAAACAAAAAAAAAAATCAATTGAATTTTACTCTGCACGGAAAGGAAATATTTAAGGAAATTTAATCAAATTTAATGAAATCACTGTTAAAAATGAAATTGATGTTCTCTTCAAGTAATACAAGGTGATATCACATCCTGAGTTTTTCGAAAAACGATCATCCGGGAAAGACCATTTTTCTCAGTGATTTCGTTTCCGTTTCGTTTCCAACTTTTCCCTAGTTTTCTCAAATAAGACCCATAATTTTGTTTTAAGGCTGCTCTGAAGAAATTTATAGCCACCAAACAGTCCCCACAGTACCATCTTATGTCTTGTTGAGTGCCATTTATGTCTAGGTTTTTCTGTTTAGATCACATCGTTAAGTAACTTTTTTTTGGCACAGCACTGTTGCCGAGTTTTAAACCAGAGGATATTTTCACAACAGAATCTGTCGTTTATTAAATATGGTATAGCTATTATTAGAGGGCGAGTGTACCGGAAATAACGATGAGCTATCTTTGGTCTAAATGCAGACTACCTTCTATTAGGAAGTTTCCTGCTGGAGTAGAAAAGAATGGAATATGTGACAAAAAAGGACGCTAGCCATCACCCACAGCTACATAAGGATCGTCAGTAGGTTTCTGGAGCTTAAATGTATACCACTGAAAACTTCAACCGGAGGTGTCGCCTTGGGGTTAAATTTCCCCAATAGGTTATTGGTTATTGTCCCTGTGACTTCCTGGTGACCCTGCTGTACAGTAGTGAGGTGACGACAAGCCAAAACTTCTCTATCTGAAAAGATTATTTTGATATGATTTGGAGTGTATATAATGGGTATGATGAAGGAGAGAAATGGTTTGGTTTGAATGAACAACTATATATGGCTCAACACTATATAATGTTAAAGTGACACTGACTGCCTGGATTTCACACTAAAATGGTAGAGTGGTAGGGGAAAATGACACGTTGTGCCTGGCGAGTGAATTCTGTTGTATATCTATCCCCTGTCGCTGTATTTATGCTTCTCCCACTCTTGTCCGAGAGAGTGGTCCTGTCATTTTTGTCTCTCTTTCTCTGCTATGAATTCTCTCATTGGGTCCTATTACAGTGCATCACAAAATCATGAGGCCTAGAGACATCTCCTTACAAATTACTCCTTAAGCGATACCGTTACGGGTAGGGGAATTTGTAGGACGGTAATATCTAGCCCGGTGACATCATTCTTTAGTTGCGAATTGATGACGAATCCCCAAGATGCCTCTTTCGGAACATCTGATTATAATGGATCGCCGAGACAGCTCTCTCGCCTTGACATGTCTCCCTATCGGTAGCTCACAGAGGGGGGCTGTCTAAGATCATATCTGGGCATTGGAAGTTAAAGAAACTTGGGACTAGTCCACCGCCCGCCTAAATAGGGTGCCTGACTGCCAATCCTCTCTCATTCAAATGCCATTCGGACAACCGTCAACATTTAACGACCATCGTTTTACACGTTACTCTGCCAGCCAGTCTATCGCTCTCTTCTCACGCTGTCGCTTACTCTCACTCTAAATTATACAGGGTAAAGTCCTTGCAGTACTTGATATTCTCATTCAATATAAACAGTGTTCAGTATATCTAACTTATCTCAACTTAAGTTTTTTCTTCTGACCAATCTCAAAAATATCCGTTACACAGAATTTGATATGACATGGTTTTCCATCAAAAATAGAAAGGTTAATTGCTTATTTTTAAATAACAACTTGAAATATGAACAAAATTTACTGAAATTTTAGTGTTCCCCTGGAGATAACACATTTTAACTCCGAAAATATAATGTTAATATAAGTGATCTTTTGTGCTCAGTTTAGTGTTGTTTATCAAGAGATCAAGATTACGTTCATGAGAAGGTTACACAGCAGATTTTTTTAAATTTATTTTAATTCCTTTAAACATATCTGCATCAATCTTAAGAAGACAAAGTAGTAGTAATAGGATGCGACAGATCACGTTCGTATTACATCCAATCTGAAGCTGACTTACTATCTGCGTCCAATACAGACAAATAATATCGGCCACGAAATATTCCATTCTAGCATGGTTCCTTCAACAGAAGCTAGGCCGCACTTAAGGCCATAGATTGGCTCCGATTACTGCCCCGTTCTCTTATAACTTCCACCTTAGCATTAAACAACGAACACTTTCTGTTGTTGGTGGTATCTCCGACTGCTGATGTGCTAAATTTAGAAATCAATGTTAAATAAATTTTGCAACCCTCATGGGAATCGAACCAAAACAGCTCGACCCACAGGTGAGAGTTTTAATACTGAACTAGGCACAGTCCCAAGTTAAGTTTGCAAGGTGAAGGAAGTAACATTTACTGTCTCGCCCATCTGTAATCCTCATGTTCAAAAAATTGGCAGTTTTCCCCCTCCACAAACCTCGAGTTTTAATATTTCTTGATTAAGGACTGGAAGTATGAAGTAGAAACATTCCTTTTGGCCAAAACTTACATTTAATTAGACAAAATATTTTTTTTATATTTAAGCCCGACTGTCAAACATTATATTAGCTGGGCAATTTTCTTCCGCTCCAATTAAAATCTCATTCTGAATTTCCACCTAAAGCCAAGGAGATCTTTACTCTTTATCAACCACTTTTACTAATTACGTCTTTCTAATTAATTATTTTGTGTTTGCTTGCTTCCGTGCCTCTTTCCATTATATTATCTCTTATTTTCTTTCTTTTTACCTTCGGGTATCAAGTCTTATTTCCTGTTCATTTTTTGCACATCCCTATAAAGCAAAAATAATTATGCATGAATAAAAAAGTCTAGTTTAAAATGCAGACAAGACTTATTAGTGTTTTAATATCTCTAATTGATAGATTTTGCTTCAAACTTTGATTTTTTTAAAAATGTTTATAAATTTTCTCAGAAACAATTCAAACCAAAGTGATAGGATTCTATCAAGATTTACATCGAGTTTAAAGAAAATCGTTGGAAAAATTTTAGAGAAAAATCACAAAAACTGAAAAATCCATTCGGTAAAATGTTATTTCCGCTTTAAAATTTCCATGGAAGGCTTATGGATACCTGGTGATATCCAAATCCACTTTCTGCGAAGTTTTGTTTGTGAGATATGCTGTTCATATAATACACAAATTCACATATAAAATACAGAGGTCATTTTTTAAAACTGATTTTATCATATCAGGAGATCTTTTCTGTAAAAGCTTTTATTTGACTCGCGCCAAGAGAGCGCCCAGATCATCTTATATCCTTGATTCCTTACTTTTAATTAAAATGGAAAGTGAAAGTGAAGTTAGGAAAATGCAAAAAATTTACCGCTTGTTTTGAATCGCAAAACACTTTTCTACTATTTAGTTCAGTGGAACACCCAGGGCATTATCTTGGAGAAAGAAATCATTCTGGAACTTCCACATTCGGCTCAAACCTCAATGAGGTCAAAATACATTCCATATTTCTCTCCCAACTTTTCGCAACTCCCGCTTTAAGTTTCACTTTCCTACAAACGGCTTCTTTACAACTTTTTATGACCACTATCGATCTACAGACTGCTCAACGTTGTAATCTGAACGCATCCAAATCTTCCATTCAAAAAATCGTTTGCCATATTACTAACACTCGGTAACCAATCGTAACCCTACAAACAAATCTCAATATTTCCTTCGTTACCATAATGGAAAAATACATTTTCGAAATTTTTCTAAATACATTCAAATCCTTTACCCTAAGCTTCACCTCATATCTCTCCCTGGAAATCCTCGTCCGACGCTTAGCGCTATTTTGTTTCTGCATCCTGCTTAAATGACCGGATGATTATGTTCAAGTCATTGTATATTATGTCCGTAATATTGTAATTTTTTTTACAAAAATGGAAAGTACAAAATATTGTATATTTCGAATAAGGAGTGAAAAAAAAAAAACGATCTCAATACTTTCTACGCAGTAAAAGAAAAAAAAATATAAGGATATCTTAAAATATTTGAAAATTAAGTTTCGAAAATCCCACATAACGCAATATTTCCTCTCAAGATTTTTTCCTACTATGATAATTATTCTTTTGAATCTAGCAATTCTTATTATTTTTTTTTTTTAATTCTAATAATATTTCAAATCCTTAATTTACTTGTAAAGAAATGTAAAAAAATAGTATCTTTGAAATTGCGCAATTCATTTATCTTTATGCGGTGGAAACGCTTGCTTCCAAAAGAAATTGAAATGCATCTCTCTGATATTTCGCTTAATGGACGTGATGCACACTGGCTTGTAGTAGTCATGTATAATTCAAAAAGTGTTTCTATACCCGTGTCTAACAAGTGTAATTCTTCTTTGCTTTAAAAAAGATGGAAGATTCGCCCATGTTTAAACTGTAGAATATCATTTCCCTTAGCAATTAGGCGTTTGTATAAGTTCTATTTAAAATAATATTGTTTTATGTTTTTATGAGTGGATGAATTGTTTTTATGGTTGAATGGTAAACAAAAAATAAAGGGAACGAATATCAGCCAGAATTCGTTTTCATCGGAACTCTTTAAATGTTTGATGCTCACTGGTTGTTGCTTGTTTTCTTGAAACAGTAGTTACATACATATTTGCCCGTTCATAGATCCCGAGGTTGCTGCTATAGGGCTTTTAAGTTGCACATATCTTTTCATGCTTCCAGGCATGGGTAGGTTCACAACATTCATCCCTAAGAAGTTGGCAGTACAAGATGTATATTGAATGCATAGTGGGATGTTGCTCCCCCTCTCTCAAACATGTGGTTGGATACTTTACTGGGAGGCAATGTGGTATAAGGAAAACACCTCTACGGAATTAGGGATCATGCCAAACTCCTTTTGTAGAGTTTGTGAGAGGGAGAAAGATACATCCATTCATCTTTATAACAGATTCCTTGGGCTGTGAGAAAATTAGATCCAGGTCTTTTGGTGTAATAGGATGTCTGCAGAAGAGCTTAGGCTATTTATCTTTAAAGTTATGTCTGATTTGTTTGGACCGTTGTGAATGTGAAGGTAAGTTACATCTGGGTCTGGAATTGTGTTGTAGACGTGATTTGTTGTTTTTTTCTTTGGGGTAACTATAGGGTCTAGTGGGGCTTTGGATAGCGTGGGCTCTTCCTTCAGACGAATAATTAATAGCAATACATATTTTTATTTAAGGACGCCGACATTCTAACAATTTGCTTGAAGCAAAACCAGTTTCGAAATTTAATTACGATCCTTGTGTTTTTTTTGTTTGGTTACTGCTTTAAGAAGAAATCTTGCTCTTAGAGGGGTCAAGGGAGATGGAAACGTATATAGAGGCAGAGATAGGAAATCGCAACTGACTGTAAAAGTTGTATAATGGAAATATAGAATTGTAAAAGGCAAATTAAAATATATATGCTTCTGATTCGCAATCAATTAATCTACCTTCTAAAGGAAATATTACAAGACATCAACTAATCTTAAACAATTATTACAAATTAAATTTATCCCAGACCGCTAACTCCTACGGCTGTGATACTCCCAGAGAGCTCGGCAATATAATGAAACGGCGCTCACCTGGGTAGCAGAATAATACCAGCAAAAGCATGAGGGCGATGTGTACTCAGGCAGGCACTCACCAGTGTTGCCAGGTATAGGGGAAAATCCCCTTATGGAGATTTAAGGCACTAAAGGGATTGAGAGATTTTTCTTTGAAAATGTGTAAAACGTAGGGAATATTCACAGTACTTTAAGTGCACAAATTAATTTTTTTAAATTCAATTTTTTTCCTGCTTGGACATCCTGTTTGAATATGCGCATGAGTAAATGGTATTGCAACACATGTACACATGGAGTAGGTTAATGTTCAGACATATTGGAAAAATGGCATTAATTTGTTTATCGTTGCCACACTCGAATGCTAATTTAGAGAGAATTTTCTCCATAGTTAATGATATCAAAATATATATAAAAAAAAAAAACGATTAAATTCTGGAGTTGTGGCAGCTCTCATTCGCATCAAATTGGTTATGAAGAATTTAAGAAAGTTATGAAGTGATTATCCACTGACTGACCAAATGCTGAAATTGTTTAATGACAGTATGTATGAGCAGGATTCCCAGACCGTACCTCCAGAGATTCTTAGCATTTTAGCAGCCGATGTGGAAGAAGAGGATGATATCGAAGAAGTTTAGAACTGTGGAGGCCATGTTGGTTACTAGGATGATCTTTATTAAGGTAAACAATTTTTGTAGTAAAATGTTATTTAAAAATGTACGTATACATATAATATCAAAATGCCTAAGAATTTAAGTCTAGGGATTTTTGTGCTAAAAAAGGGATTTTTTTAAGAGTGCGAGGGAATTTGCATTGTCACGATCTGGCAACACTGGCACTCACAACACTGCTGTCTGGCTCTCTTAAATATATAATTTTAATTATGATGTCTTGCCGTCTCTCTCGAATGAATAGAGATCTCTATTAATCTATTTTGCCGTATGAGCGTACGCACGGGCCCCACAAAGCGCGCACACACTGGCACCCTCTCACTCGCCAGCCCCTTTACGTATATATGTTTGAATGTAAACGCATAATTCTAAAACAAAAAATAATCATAAAAGTTCAAACTTGATGTTCTCTTTGAGCATCACCAGACAATCCAAAAGAAGTTTTTGTTCAAAATTCGACTCCTGGAATTACCACTTTATTGAATGGAATTTTCAGCTTTTTTTGCGATTTTTCCGAAAATAGCTCTCAAGATTTTTAATAAAAAAAATCTTTTTACATTTTTTAGAAATTCTTACTTTTAAGAAAATTTGCCACTTCTTGTTGTGAGAATTGCATTGAGTGAAAGTTATATATCAGAAAAGTTATCTCCAGGTATTGAATTTGTCTAAAACAAGTAATTGAAGAACTAGTAAATTAAGTTGGGGGGTGGGAGCTGTGGGGGCAGGCTCAGTTATGTAGACAGTAAGTAAGATTAAAAAGTAACATTTTCCCTGTCGAGCGAGTATTGAACCGACTACGCCAGTTCACTAGTTTATTTATAGCATGTACAAACCGTCGGACGACAGGCAACATAACTTACCCTAAATAATTCACTTAATTATTTATTTATATGCGTTAATGATTTAAAAACTGGAGTGGAGGTAATTTCACTTGGTCACTTTAATAGCACTGTTTTAAATAGCATAGTATTAATATTATAGAATAAGTTTTGTCTTTATTTTTAAATGAAATTACATTTTAAGTAAAATAAACAAAAAATATCACTTTATAATAAAAATAGAGAACTGGTTAAGAAAGAAAAAAGTCCTCATACTAAAATAAAATAAAAATAAAGAGATGATCTGTAAAAGATCTTAAAGGAGGGAAAGGTTGTTGGTAATTTAGAGTATATAGACTCGTAATGATTTCCTATCTGTTATTTAAGGCAGCTTTGCAATAATTGGTTAAATTATGTGATTTACATCTATTATTAACATCCCAACATATCCCCCTTTTAACAGCAGTTCCTTTATTAAAATATATTATTCTGAAAATCACAATTGACTGGGCACACAATTTTCCACCTCACTATGGTTGCACACAGTAGACTGATTATAAGGCTTCCAATTAATTAACTGACATCTTATTTGAAAAACTAACTAAATCTAAAGTTTGTACATTATAAATATAATTTGTGGAGGCGTTTGTTGGAGGCATCCAGCACTTTATACACTGTGTACATAGTAGAAGATGTACATGCCTCAGTATATTCTGCTTTATAATGCTCACTCAGTGATGTAGCTACCTCAGTATATCCTGCTATATAATGCTCACTCAGTGATGTAGCTGCCTCAGTATATCCTGCTTTATAATGCTCACTCAGTGATGCCAGTAATTTAGTTATTCCAAATACCCATTTACATTTTTAAAAAACCTATGGCGCAACAGCCCGTGAAGGGCCAAGGCTTACCAGATGGCGATTTGTATTGGGGAGTGTGTGTTAAGCACGCCGCGGATTCCTCGCCGTTTAGTTCCGCCTTTGCTACCTAGGTGCGCTACGAACTGTAGCTTCCCATTTTTTTCTCAAGATGCTGGGTCAACACAGACTTTGCCCTCTGGGAATCGAACACTGAATTCTCGCACAAAAGGCGAGTGTGCTAGCGTTTAGACGCGTGAGGGCATGTCTAAAATATATCTAAAGTATATTTAATTAAACTTATTCAGTAAATTTTTAATATCATTGAACCTCATTGCTGTGGCTTTTTCAACCACACCTGAGCACCATAGGATAAGATCGATCTAGATACGGCATTGAAAAATTGCAGTTTGGCGAAAAAACTATTTAATTTCTAAAAAAAACTTCCAAATTAAATTTTATCCATTACATATTATATTGGAATATATAATTTATTGGAATAAATATTGGGGAAGAAAATAAATTGAATTGGTTTATCCATGTTAATAGAATGGAAGAAGGAAGATTGGCCAACCTACCACCACAGGTAGGTAGGGAATGATTACATTGTATAGAAGGCCAATAATATTGAACGAACACATTCGAATTTTAAAGTCAGAACCACCTAAATATGTCGGCTAGTATTCCAAGATTGAATGAAAATCGTTATAGTTGTTCTCGAGAAAATTCCAAAAAATCTCAAAAACCTATGCTATGAAATCGCATTTCCGGTTAACCGATTTTCTGCAAATTTGGAATTCTAGCAGTGCTTCTAGGTGACATAACCATAAATTATACTGAAGTGATACTTTTGAGAAAAGCTTAACGCTGCTGTTCCACAGACCCCTCCCAAGCAATTTAACCGAGAAAATGTTTCCAATAAAATAATAGGTATTTATACGTGTAAATAGTATATGAAGTTTAAAGAAAATCGTTGAAGCCATTTTCCAGTAATTTTTTTAATAGACAGAAAAATAAATCTGATCATTCACATCAATGTTTAACTTTCACCGAACGGTTTAGAAAGTGGCGCAACCATAGTTTTCTCTCCTCCAGAAATTCCCACTGAAATAAATTTTTCACGGAAACAGTATATAAATAGTATACCTAAATATTATATACTAGTTTTATGTGATATGTATACACAAAACTAAATACATAAATTGCTGGGCAAAAGTTTTGCATAAAATTTCAAAATGTTGTAATTTGAAGTTATAATCTTATTACTTTATTTTTTTTTTTTGTGGATTCGTTGTGGATGGACTCTAGTCCAAGGGAACAAAACAGAAATTGCCAAGAAATGAAGTAAAATGTTATTTATTTTCACAAATTAAAAAAAAAGTCTAAAATTCAAAACTATTATGGTTTTTGTTATTTTTTAATTGGTGTTTTAGTCAACAATATTCTGTGACACCTCCTCTTACTCTAATAACCGCACCCACCCTCCTCGGCAGTGATGCAATGAGATTTTGAACAATCTCTTGTCAGATCGCTATACGTAGCTCATGAGAGAGCTAGAGCAATCCGGACGAAACCTGAGGCGTCTTCCAATAGTATCCCAAAGGTGCTCTATAGGATTTAGGTCTGGATTTCTCGGTGGGGAAACCAAAGATTAATTGCAACATCTTGCAGGTTCTGCAAGACAATTCGAGCTGTGTGACTTCTGGCGTTGTCTTGCTTAAATAAAAAATTATCACCGACTTTTTCGGCAAATGGCATAACATATTGCTGAATAATTTTCTGAAGATACCTCTGGGCGTTTAATGTATCAGTGTCAACAATATGTTGGTCTGTACGCTCATCAAAACTTATGGCTCCCCATCGCATAATCCCACCTCCACCAAAACACACAATAGGAGAGATATTAGCCTCTGCATAACTCTCCCCTTGTCGCCTCCACACTCTCGCCCTTCCATATGGAGAGAATAGAGTGAATCTCGATTTGTCTGTGAATAAGACATGTCCCCATTCTTCTACTGTCCAATTGACATGTTCACTAGAATATTGAAGTCTGGCAACTCTAAGGGATCTGGAAAGAAGAGGGCCAGTAGCGGCTCTTCTGGAAGCCAAGTTGGCTTCATTCAACCTTCTTCTAACTGTCCTACTTGAAATGTGGATATCACGGACAGAAGCGATCAAATGTCATAATTGTTTAGTAGTGACAAACTTGTTTCGTAAGACTTTCAGCTGAATAAATCTCACATCTGTCTGGGTTCTACTTCTAAGGCGGCCTGTAACTTGCCGTCGAGACCAGTCTCCCTACGGCGTGCTAAAATTCTTGAGACAGTGGATTGTAGTTGACAGTGCGTAGTCTCTGAGCAATTGTTGCTTGATTTAGCCCTTCCTCATGTAATGTCACCACACCTACTGCAGTTTCTTCCGAATAATTACCATGAAGATCACAAAAAAAAAAAAAAAAAGAATTGATGGGAAAAAACTTAACAAAAATGTGTAGGAGAGAGAAATTTCCACTAGCAGTGAATGTGAAGAACTGGGATTATTATTGTGTTTTCAAGAGTTCAGAGAATCAGTCATTTAAAAAATTATTTCTTCTTGGATCAGAGTTCATTTACAAACTATGTATAAAAAAAATACAGCAATTTTAAGCAAAACTTTTGTCCAGCAGTTTATATCTATATATAAATACTCTTTCTCAGGCAATAGGCTGCTAGCTTTAGGATATACTATAGTATTTACATTTTTTATAATTTAATTAAGAAAGGAAATATTTTTAAAACTTAGTACGTCATATGAAATGTAAAATGCTGAAGGAAATTAAATAATTTAATGTTTAAATTTATTACTTTTGTTTTCAATCTATATAAATAAAATTGTAACTTACGTTTGTCTGTCAGTTTGATTTTCAACAGACTCTTACAAAAGTAAGACAAAATATTGTGTTTGTGTCAAATTTTAGAAATTGAGTTTTCAACGGAAACATGTTTTTGAGCTCCCATTAACTCGAAAAAATTGCAGGACTCTCAAACCTTTTTTTCCGTTTAAATACCGCCTATCCTGCTATCCTATGCGACACGCAGGTTTCTGTATTCGAAAATACGTCAATTTCGAATCTGCAAATTCACTGGTTGTTTTTTTTGTTCCTCCAGGTCTCCGCATTATATTATCGGAAACGGCTCCCAACGATTTTTCTTTAAACTTTGCATAGTTTCTACACAAATGAATGCCTATCAGTTTTACGAAATATTTTTATAGGAAGATTGTTTTTCTAGATTTCTGGAAGGGTGTAATTAGTGAGCTTCCACTCTACTGCCGATGCTAGAATTCCAAGTTTGAAGAAAATTGACTAACAGAAGATCAACTTTATAGAACTGGTTTCTGGTTTTTCGGAAATTTCTTGAATTGGTTCTATCATTTTTTAAAATTTTGTTGGGAACTTTTTCCGGAAAAATGGATATTCGAAGCTTTTGGAGAAATCTGTGACGTCAGATTTCAAGTACTATTGGAAAGTAATGTTGTTCAAATATTCACGTATACCTTTAATTAAAGTTTGGATAAAAAATCCACGTTAACAGCAAATTGGTTAATTATAATTGTATTGACTGCAATTATCAGCTGAACCAAATGTAAGAAAAAGTTATGTGAGAGTTTCTCACCAAATTTTTCTACATTTTCATCTACATCTTCTCCAACATTTCTGCAACTGTTCAGGATATACATTGAGTTACCAACCAATTGCCAAGTTTTAACGTTAACAGAGAAGTGTACGAACTAATAGTGTATGCATGCTGAAGGAAGAACTGTCAGTGAATGTGTCTATTTGGGACACACAGCAAGTATCTTACTGTAGCTAAGTGCCTACAAGCAATCAGATGACTTAATCAAGTTTACAGAACTTTCATATAGTAGGGGTTCTAAACTTAGTAACTAGTTAGTATCTGGAGATATCGCCTCAAGTAGTCGGCTATTTCTTTATTGATATTTTACTGTTTTTTTTTTGTTTTTTTACATCTAATGACTAGTCCTTAGTGTTGGATTGTTCACATTAGAGTTTGATTTTATCACTCCTGTTCCTTTTTACTTCCTCTTACTGCTGTAAGAGGAAGTATTGCGATCGTGTCAATTTTTTTTGGTTTGAGTTGACACCAGAAATGAATGTTCTGAAATATATGAATGAGAAAAACTTAAATTTGTTCATCAGCATTTAAAATAAAAATTTCAGTCTCCAATTTTCAGAACTTGATGGAAGTATTTTTCAAATAAAGAGACTATATCTTTATATTTGTTGTGGTGGTTCTCAGTTAGTGTGAAACTAAGTTTGCTCTATGCGAGTCTGTGTTGTCACACTGTCTGATAAACGCATCCTGCAGATGGGCGAATGCCCGAAACCGGTCGATGACCACAAAATAAAGCAGGCTACCACGGAAAATGTCTCTGATATCTTTATATCTTCATATTTCTGTTGGATCGTCATTAGAAACAATTATTAGAAGAAGGGTTTTTCAGATTTTACATTAAACTAGAGTTTTCATAATTAGGGACTGATTTAAAAAGGTTCGTGAAAATAGGGAAAAAAAAAAAACAAAAAAGTAACTAAAGTTTATGTGAATAAATGTGGACAGTGTTAGTTACTCTGTTATAATTAACACTGGTCTAACAATCATGAGAAAAAAATTAACAGAGAGATCGTAATTAACAAAGGGATAAGGGAGCGGAAATGTAAAAGTTTTTCCTTCAAAATGTTTGTTTGGGATTTGGATTCTCTTTTGTAGGGTTCCATTTTCCGTCTGGAAGATAAACATTTTTAACACAATTTTTTGGTTTTCCCGATATATATATATATAACGGATAAAAATTGGAAGAAAAAGGTATTTTCAATTCTGAATTATTTTTATCTATGTATACCAAAGGATGTGAAGATAGCGGCCTCCGGGAGCGGTGGGTGTGCGTCGTGTTTGCCTGGTCCTCGGCACCTTTAAGAGAAATTTATTATTCCAGCAAAATCATTGACTAAAGTTATTTAATCCAAGCTAGACCAAGCTCGCGCTCTTACTTCCAAAGCGATGCTATGCTCAATAAACAACAAAGCGACACAGCCCAAGCCACGGACATAAAGATTGTCCAGCAGGTATGCACTCTATTTTACTTTTTACGACTATGTATTTTGGAGATGACATAACTTTTTATATACACACAAACACTATCAGTTCACTCCGTCTCTAATGATACTGAACTAATCTTCTCTCTGGTACAGAGAGGTACAAGGGAGGTTCCAAAATGTTTACATAAATGCACATGTTCAATTTTCGAATATCCGTCATATTTGGTATTTGAACAAAATATTGAAAAGAATACTTGTCAAATAAATTGTCAACATTGCAGTAAAAGGCAGATATTTGAATATCACACCGGATATTTTTTATTTTACTTTAAGAGTAGCAATGAAAAACTCGCCCCCGGGCGTTTGATGGCTGCACCCCTCAGCCAACAAAACAAAGTATTTATTTACAAGTTGTTGAAGGGAAATTCTCGTTCATTACAAGTATGATATACCACCAGTTACGCCCAGTTTAAACCACTCTCTACTAAATGCTGTATGCTATTATACGTTACTATATACATTTAATTTCCCCACATATACAGCTCTCATTATACAAATGTAACTTTATACAGAATGTATTCTAGAATAGTGTATACATTATTTACAGAATGCACTGTACATAATATATTCTCCAGTGAATGAACTAAATTTCTTATTTATCAATACGAATAAACTTTCATAAATTGCTTTTCCTAATGTTTTTTGGTAATTATTCATAAGATTTTCTTACGTTTTCATTCATTAAAAAAAAAAATTTCTTGTGTGAAACACTCACACGGCTGTCTGCTAATGCAGACAGTGCCAGTTTTTCTTCAAAATTCTAAGTCTTACTAACCGTTTAGTTGGCTTTCACTTTCTGGAAAATACTTTTCAGATAAAGACATGTTATTTTTTTTTTTTTGAGGGGGCCCGCGATGCTTTGCGACCTTTACTGCAATTGTGCTATGCCCCTGGGTGCCATAGGTTACCTACAACACCCCAAACAGGTCAGATGTCCCAGGCTAACGTCGTCTACAACGCCTCCTTCAAGTAAAGAACCCTAAGGAATCCTAATAACCTGACGGGCTCTAGGAAGGGTATATTCCCCTCCTCCTTCTGGCAATTACCCCGGTTCATGTGTGTTTGTTAGTATGCGAAGTTAAAATTTAAAAAATTGTCAAAACCATTTTCGAAAAAGTTGTGAAAAAACTAACTCTTTCAGTAAAGTCGGCATTTCCGATTGACGATGGATATTGACCGAAACGTTCATCTCGGAAGCGCAGGTTGTAATAGAATGTCAAGCTTGAGTTTTCTGGGATTTCTCATTTTTTTTTTTTTTAATTTTCCACTCACACATAAAACACATACACACAAAGAAGAGAGTGAAGGAGCTCTCTATTATATATATTATATATATATATATATATATATATATAATAATAATAATAATAATAATATAATATTATTATTATTATTATTATTATATATATATATAGTATACCCCATATAAATTTAGTTCATTGTTTGTGAATTTGCATTATTTCGCCGTTAACATGCAGTTATCCAGCGTTAGACAACCACAATGTTTTGGACTGTATGGAATTTCTGGGAAATGATTGTATATGGACAATGCTAGTATTCTGAATAACCTGGCAGGATTGCTGGCAGCGCTTCCCTTTCCTAGAATCAGTTTTTCCAAAAAAATCTTTGAAATAACCATAGTCTATAAATGTTGTAATTAGCATTGATTATTTAAACAAAAATCGTTCCAACTATTTCCGATAAAATTATACTTTTTTGTTGGTAATGTTAGATTTCCGGTCAACAGTTTCTTCAAAATTGAAATTATAGCGTTGTATTTGATATATCATAATATTCCAAAAGTCTCTTTTACCGAAATGAAACTTAAGCTGGAAAGCTTTCCCAAATGCGCAGAAAAATCAGTTTTCCTGAAATCAAAAAGAAATTTCAAATTAAAGTCTGTAACTGTTTATCGCTATTACGCGAGCAACAATTAAAAGAAAATCATTGGAATTGTTTGTCTAGAAAATTTTGGAAAAATGGAAAAATAAAACTTGTCATTAAGTGGGGAGATGTAGATGGAAACCTCAGTGTCAACACTCCGGTGTTATCTAATCGGAATACCAAGATTGAGCTTTCTTGAGTATTTCGTTTTTGAGATAATTTCTCTCTCTCTCACACGCACATACCCTCATACAGAACATTCTCTAAAAAACTTTGAGAATGTAAACAGTTTTGACTACGCATGTACTTCCGGTATAAATTCTCTTCTGATAATTTGACTCAATCGCGAAACTTCCTCTTACGATTTTAAAGTAAATAAGGTGTTAATTTTCTCTTTTATAAATGGGATAATTATAGTTGGGTTTTATAAAAGCATTAGATCGAATAGCTTTATTTAGAAAATGAAGCTAAAAAAAAAATTAAAAGAAGCGGTGATAAGGTGTTATCTAATTTCTATGTTTCACGTTTGGCTTCACCTCAAGAATAACTGCTTAATTAATTAAACGAAGAGGGAAATGTTCTAGGATCAGTGTAATAAAGAAACAAAGGAAGAGAGAAAAAAACATACAAAAGGATTAAAGAGAAAATAAAGCCGTTAATGAAGTAGAAATAAAACCAACTTGGCATAATTTAATTCTCGTGTTTTTTTAGTATGTATTTATTAGCTTATTTATTATGACATTTTTAATTAACTTTTAAACCGGAAATTTATTGTAATTATTTGAAATTAATATGAAGTAATATAAATTTAAATGAGTCTAGTTTTTGGTTTTGACAAATATTTGCTGTTTATAGAGTGGATGTTAAATTAATTTCAATGTCAGATAGGGCTCCAAGTTGAATGAAGTCAATTAGATCTGATAACAGAAACTTTAAAAAAAAGAAAAGAAGGGCTTTTGGAATTTACTTTTGTATGAATTTTTTTTTTTTTGGTGATAGGATAGGTTTTCGTGATAGAACGAACGATTTTTTACTTTCTAATTACTGGCATATGATTCTTAGAAAAATATTAATGCAAGTATTTTGCGGTAAATAAAGAGAGGATAGTTTGTAAGGTGTGAAAGTAGCATAACTGACCGGCTGGGTTCATTGGTTGATCATATTGGTAGCTGACTTCTAAACTATTCATAGATTGCTTAATGATGGTTAATGTACTCGTTTAATATTCCAATTGACTCTTCTGAAACCGTTTCTTGTTTTTTTCTTTCTAAAACTGGTTATAACTTCTACGGTTAAGTACCTCTCCTTTTTTTGGTGCAGATTTTTATCCTTGTCCCCTTCTTCAATTGGTAGGGACAGAAACGGATCTTAAGTTCCCTTTAGGAAGTTAGCCTAGTACAGCAGTACTTCCAGTAGTACTAGCGCAGTGATAACCCCCTGTTGTTATGATGTCTTTAAGCGAACATATATGATTTTGGCAGTGTTGTTTAAATGCATCTTTTGTTCGTTATTATAATTCAAAATACAAGTTAAAAAGTTACAATTCAAAGAATTGAAACCCAAATATTTTTACTAAAACCTTCTTGTCATAGGCGATGATGATTGATGATGATGATGATGTACCTAATTGATATAAAATTTTAATTTTCTCCCATTTTGCATTTTAGGGATATTTTTGGACGATTAGCTAAACACCCTTCTTTTTGCTGACTGAAGAATATCATAGCATTTTCACAAATTTGATGCGTTCGCAGTACTTTCTTTTCAACAATAAAAGAAAGTAAAACGAAGAAGTTAAAAAATATAAATATTTAATAAAGATAGAAGTATCTTTTGCTCTTATTTATTTATTTATTTATTTATTTCAAGAACCACAGACACTTAAGACCATAGAGGTTGCAGGCAAATTATTATAAAATGAGATAAACCACGCTAAATACGTAAAACATAATATATATTTATTACAAATTCTCTTTCCAAAGAGAGAGAATATTAAACAATACAAAAAATGATTACAAATATAAATAGAAATTGAATCTCTTAATTTTTAATAAAATTTTTTGGTAATAATTCCTTTCATATATGTATATTTATGTATTTTTCCGTTATCATGACATTATTCCAAATCCTCCAGCAACCTCGTGTTCACATTCCTGTTGGCCGAGTGATGGATTGTTGATAATGGCAAGACTAACATTGGACGCCATCTCAGTCTTGATGGAGACTCACGGAAATACTGGAGGTCAAGAGTTCTGGGGGCAGTCGATGTCACCATTGAGAAGCTTAAATATAAACATCAGATCTCTCAGACACCGTCTTTCTTTTAATGATTCTAGAAAATAATCTTCTACCATTCATCTACTTTACTTTAAAACGTTGTCGTATTTCCTTTAGAGTTTTACTATTCTCTCGATGCCCTGAACATTTTTGAGCGCACCGGCGCTATATATTATGATATATGATAACAGTGCCTTTAAATCTATTATTTCCCTGCAGTGCCTCTATAAAAATCCCTGAAATTTGGATACTTTCTGCCATGTAAAATCTATGTGATATTCTACGCCAAAATCAAGAAAAACGCCCAAATCCCTAACCGTGTTAAGTCTCTTTTCACCTAGATAGTAACTGGCTGCTATAGAGTTTTTTTCCTGGAAATACGTGATGAAGAGCATTTAGCAACGTTCAATTCCGTTTGGTTTTCGAACACCAATTTTATTTACTTCAATAAGGTTAACATTTAATTAAGCACTGCCGTCTCGAGATTACACTTTCAAATACATAAGGACATAATGTCCTTTAAGGTGATCGCAAATGATTTACATAAACGAGAATCAACCAAGGGTCCACTTTCGGTACCGGAATTTACCAGTTTCTGTCTAGAGAAATTTCTATTCTATTTGAGTTCTTGGTTCCTCTTCTTGGAAACCATTTTATCATGAGAGATTGTGTCAAATGCCATCTTAAAGTCAAGTTCTATAGCATCTACTTGAACACCTTCTTGAAATGAATCCATTATAAATTTAATGAGACAATCCCTGGTTTTCAAGGTGTAACGATCCTAAAGATGCTCATTGCATCATGGCGCCACTGACGCAGTCTCAACCCGGAAACTCAAGTATTTCTCATTCCAGAAGTGGATTAGATTTATTCGGACTTGTAACGAATGTTCTAGTCTGATACATACACATGTAGAAACAACTACATTGTTCTTGCTAAAAACTATTTTTCTATCGTTCCTTAATTTTTTTTTAATTGTTGTTTTGTTTAATAAAATTTAATATTTTTGGAATGTTCTTCACATTTTGATTACATACAATCCAAATGATCGCGGTTTTATTGAATTAAAATATCGAAAGTAGTTGTTAATACTCGTATCGATATTTTAGTACAATATTATGGTTGTTTCTAATTATTATAGTTGGCTTGATGTAATATCTATTTTTATAATCAGACCCCATCTTAGTTTGAAGTACAATCTACTACATACCATGCTAATAGTAGTGAATTTAGAGTTTCTAGCATTGTTGAGCCTTGTTAGTAGATTTACCTCAAAATTCTAAGTAAATGAAATTTCTAAATACATTGCTCCATTGATATTCGGTATCTAATTCCAGAAAAAGAGAGAGAGTGTGTGTGAATGTGAGGAAGGAGAATATGAGGCTACTCCTGTTCTATTTAAATTTCATAAAATATGAATACATGAAACGGATTTAGTTTCACTGAAGGGACCCTTTAAAATAGGCATTGTGATGTTAATCCTAAGCATAGATACGACTTTATTTGAAATACAATTTGTAAAACTTCATCCAGTAGGAAAACGAGTTGCTAATTGTGATGGTGAAATATTTTCATCATTTTGCCGAGGGAGGGAGAGTTACAACAGATGGGGAACTAAGTGCTTAATACTTAATCTTTTTCAATCGATTAGTTCAATCAGTCGAGAAACCTTGTGAATGTTAATGACGCATCAGTAAATTTCACAGGTTGCAATCAATGTGTGGAGAAGGGAGTGGCTATAAGCCAAAGCTACTGCGATTTAAAATAACTATTGTGGCCACCATGCCTGTTTGGGTTTGAAAAATATTAATATAATCGTTTGTAAAGTGTACAGTGTATAAGTTTGAATGGGTATATATGTACGTGTTAAGTGCTAGATTTTTACCTACTTGAATTTGTCTAAAAACCAAGTAATTGCATTGTGTAATCTGTTGTGGTAGTAGTCGCGTAGCGTAATCTTGTGTATTCATTGTTTATTTCGTTATTCCAGCCTAATATCCGCAGGAAGTCCCTGAAGTCCAATTTACTCTCCAGGGAATCTCATTTTTTTAGACGTAACTTATTAATTTAGAAGGGTCTAATGATAAAGTAACCACTGTTTGAAATTCCCTGTCAGTATCCTGGACTTCAGGAAACTTAGCCTCCCTGCGGATATTAGACTGGAATAACAACGCGAACATTGAATACCTCTCACTAACAGATTACACCAAGTGCTGCAATTACTTGGTTTTTATACGTATTCACATAGGTAAAAATCGCCGCAATCACTTTGTGAAGACTTTTGATATAATTTGTTTGAAAAGCTCGAGCTTTCATCCGATCTACCTTATATTAAGGCAAATACACCCATAGGCCATAATTGTACAATATAGATAAAGACAAAACAAAAATTTAAATGATGAAATAGCAGATCTGATAAAAAGAGAGTGTAAATTTAATCAAATTTATTACCATAACAGAAGGACATAGGAAGCACGGTTACCTGTGAAACTGAAGGTTCCTGTTCGGAGGAAGATTAAAAGGCCTCAAATATCGTCGCTCACAACGAATTGAGAAAGGAAAGAGAAATAGGAATTGAGACTGGAGAAAAACCTAGTCCGCATCCGAGGAATCAGAAGCTCTTCCCTCGAAATTGTGCATAATAATTAGGAGTATAGCCAGGGCCAGGGCTTTAAACCGGAAGTAAGAACTGTGTGGTTTCACACGAGGTAAGTACAATTCCTATGGACCAACTCTATGACAACGTGGACTGTAATAGACTACTAGACTTACTACAACTGCTAAGTTAAAGAGATAAAAAGGATTACATGTTTAATAAAAGTTACATTTAGAAGTTAGTTCTACATTTTTTACTTTACCAACCACCCTGACGGGACTGCACACGGCGGGACAGCCATCCTCATTCGTAATTCCTTATCACACTTCCAAATTCCCTACAGTGTAACTCTCTTCCTCCAGACTACCGTGATCTCTCTATTGGCGGAGCTTTCTCCTATACAATAGCCGCTGTGTACTGTCCTCCAAACCTTACAACAGACCAACACCAATTTCTATCCTTCCTTTCCTCCCTTGGTCCCAGATTCATATGCGGTGGCGACTTCAATGCGAAGCATCCAAGATGGGGTAGTCGTGTGGCGAATCCGAGAGGCCGATTACTTCATAATGTCCTAACTCAAACCAATTTTTCCTTTATATCCCTATCACAACCCACATACTGGCCAACTTCCCCTCGTAAAAAACCCGAACTGCTTGACTTCTTCATCTGTTCCAACATTACATCATTATACACCGAATCCTATATTTTAAATGACTTATCCTCTGACATAGCCCTGTAATCCTAACACTATACATTCATCCGAAACAAAATCCTTCCCCACCTTCCCTTATAAACGGACCGATGGACAGGAATTTTTTTCGAGATACTCTTGAGCAGAAGCTCAATCTAAACGTACCTCTAAAGACACCGCAGCAACTTGATGATAACGTAAAACACTTGACTGAATCCATACAACAGAGTATATGGCAGTCCACACTTCAAACCAAGACTAACAGACTAACCTCTGCCTTTCAATCTGCCTATACACTTAAGAGAGTTAATAGCCCGCAAACGACGTGCGAGAGCGCTCTGGCATCGGCAAAGATACCCGTCTAATAAGACACTATACAATCAACTCACCACTCAACTTACAAACGAACTAAATAAATACTATAACGAACAATACTCCTCATATACGCAATCTCTTACAACAGATGACAATTCACTCTGGACAGCCACGAAGAAAATATTAAAATACAAAGACCAAAGACGTTTCTCACCCATTACAACGTACTGACGGATCTTGGGCAAAATCTGATGAAGAGAAAGCCCAACTCCTAGCACAACACCTCTCGACTGTCTATGCTCCTCATCCTGATGCACAACATTCAAAAGATATATATGACGAACTTGACATACCATTACCTCTTTCTCTGCCTCCTAAACCGTTTTCCCCCAAAGAAGTCAAGCAGGCCATCCTTAATCTTCCCAAAAAGAAAAGTCCCGGATATGATCTAATCACTTCCAAAATCCTATTACAACTTCCCAGGAAAGCACTTATATTCATAACCTATTTATATAATGCAGTTCTTCGTACCACCTACTTCCCCATCTTCTGGAAATTCTCCATAATAAAAATGATCCCCAAACCCAACAAACCTACTCATCGCCCCAACTCCTACAGACCTATCAGCCTTCTTCCTCTAATAGGAAAAATCCTAGAAAAACTACTTCTAAAAAGAATCCAAGTAGAAATAATTCCTCAAAATATCATTCCTGACCATCAATTCGGCTTTCGGAGTTGCCATTCGACTATCCACCAAGCGCATCGCGTAGTTGACGTTATCGCCTCCTCTCTCGAGCTTGGACGGTATTGTCCTGGAATATTCCTGGACATTTCCCAAGCTTTTGATCGGGTATGGCACCCGGGACTGCTGTCTAAGCTCAAGAGCATCCTACCGTTTACCTATTACCTCATCCTTAAGTCCTACCTTTCCGAACGTTATTTTCATGTTTCCCAAAAAACCTCTTCCTCATCTATTTATCCAGTGTTTACAGGCGTTCCACAAGGGAGCATACTTGCTCCTCTGCTTTACACTATTTATACGGCTGACCTACCCACTCATCCCAATACTGTTACCTTCACCTATGCCGATGATACAGCCATTCTTTCTCCTCACTCAGATCCCGTCATAGCTGCCCGTAACTTGTAACTTACAAAATCACCTCCAAATCCTCGATCCCTGGCTTCGTCAATGGAAAATCTGGGTAAATCAACAAAAATCCAAATTCATAGTATTTACATTAAACCGCAAAATGCTCCCTCCTATTTACATCAATAATATTCCTATTTCCATTACGAATCAAGTGAGATATCTCGGACTCCATCTGGACAAATGACTTACATGGAACCCTCATACTCGACTAAAACGGATAGACTGCAAGAACCGATACAAAATGTTAAAACGATTACTCGACAAACGCTCTAAGCTGACACTAGCGAACAAAAGACAACTATACAATTCGTTGCTGGCACCCATATGGACGTACGGACTGGAATTGTACGGGACAGCCAAACGAACTAACCTCAACCGCATACAAACTCTCCAATCCATAATCCTTAGAACCATAGTAAATGCCCCATTTTACGTCTCCAACCACACGATCCACTCCGACCTAAATATTCCATTTATCTCTGATTTAGCCCAATCCCGCTACAATAAATTCCATTCCAAACTATCCTCTCACTACAATCCATTAATCCTCTCACTATCCTCCAGAACAATCCCTACCAATCCTCTTCGAAGACTCAGGCGGCGATGGCCCCGTGATCATTTAATTGCCTAACGTTGACCCCCTAGGTTGGCTGCCATACTGCTCTAATAGCTAACTTACGGCTACCAACACTGGATGGTCGCCGTTCAAGTTATCACACGCTAGTGCGTGCATGTTTATTGTATGTATTATATTATATATATGTATTCATGTACGCAATTTTCATTTCATCATTTTTGCTTGTTGCATTTGTGTATGCAGTTGCAAAATAAAGGGGGAAAAAAAAAAGAAAAAAAAAAAAGTTTTACATTTAGAACATAAAATATATTGATAAATAGTAAGGCCCCCTCCTAAAATTATTTTATTATAAAATGAATAGAATGGCCAATTATAGAATGGCGTTAGACTTGAATATAATATTAAATACCGAACATTAATATTACAGATTGCTTGGATTTCTGATACAAGAAATTCCTGCACCGAACTTAGATGCGATAGAGTAGATCTGCTGCAAGATCCATATTCTAAAGTGATGATCTTTTAATAGGCAGTTTTAACTCACTCTTTCTCTGCCAAAAAAGTTGAAGGTACATGAGCATAAAGCAGGCCCACCAAGAGCACTTAAGTAGTATTGATTTTTTTTGTTTTTTTATTTTATTTTCAAGAATATTAATGTATTTATGGCGAAACTCAATTTGATGCTACTATTTGCAGTACCTAATTCTTCTGACTACACAATACATGTATGTATTTCATTACACAAAAAAAATATACGCATATAATCATTACAACTTTCACTTTACTCTATTCACTGAGTGTATTAATATTATAATTTTTTTCTACAACTTTCTTGACATTTATTGATGGCTGCTTTGCTGAAAGAATTTATGAAGGCCATATGATTATCTCATGTCAGACATACATAATGGCCAGCTGGCAGTATATTAAAAAAAAAAAAAAATGTAGAGCCTATTTTTACTTTCTTCAAAATTAAAGAACAATTTGGGATATTTTTTCTCACACTTCTCACTGCAATAAGAGAATGTCTCAAAAATGAAAACTCTCAGACAGCTCATACTTGGAATTCCGTTTCCACGCCCCTGACACAAAGGTTTCGAGCAAAATCCATCAATCGACTTTACTGGAATTTTTTTTTATTTAGTTTTACGCGATTTTCTCGAAAAGAACTCCAACGATTTTCTTTAAACGTCGCACAATATCTAGATATATGTCCATAAACATCTACAACCTTTATTTGAAACTCTTTCGCGAGATAATTGCTGTTTTGAATGGTTCTAGGGGAACTGAAGCTTTCCTTCAATCTACCATTTCAGTACAACGTATCGCCTGTATAATATTAAGGTATATTAGAAGCATTGCAGAATTCCAAATTTAAAGAAAATAGGTTAACCGGAAGTCCGACTCTCCGGAATAAGTTTTTTTGTGGGTGGAGGAATTTTCTTGAAACTGAAGAATTTGAAGGTAACGATTTTCTATTTAAATTGGAATGGTAAATGCGCCCTATATAAACGTTTTAATTGTCACATTTTTCCACGCAAATTGATTTTTATATCGTCCTGTGGAATTTGTAGTGTTAAACTTGAAATATTATTGGGTTTTGTTCAGTGTTATTATTGGTGTTATCTGGACTACCCATGTAACCACTTCTACTACCTGTCTGGATAGGTATTTTCACCCCACTACTTCTATCTTTATGTGAAGGACAAATGAGTTAAATTTGAAGTTTAAAGAAAATTTGCCATTTATATATATATATATATATGTATTCATTGCTTCAAGAGAAAGTCTTATGAGTTTTTCAGAACAGAAATGTTGCTATGCTTGCAATACACCCTCTTACAGCAGTTAGGGATTAGGTATAGTATAAAAGAATAAGAAGAAATCATCGTTTGTAAAAGAAAGATATTAATTCAGATTGAGGGAAGTTCACAAAGATTTGTAAAACTTTTCAAATACAGGCATAAAATTTGTCTACAATATGATTGTTTTCATTTCTTATAAATTGAACTGAAAATAAACTTTTATTAATATTGTTTTTAATTTTCTCTTTAAAACTAGTTTATTTATTGTTATTTTTAAATAACCTTAAGAAAAAAAAATACTTGTGTATTGTAGAAGATATAATTGGATTAAATTACTTCAATATACTACAATTTTAATATACGTTACAATTGTTCCTTTGGTTATTTTAGTTTTTGCTATCAGACCTTTATGGCTATAGTCACTAATTTGTTCTTAGTATTATTATTGCCATGTTCTCTAATGTAAGATGCCAAATTAAGACCTTTATGTAAGAGATCTAATTAGATGGTCAAATTATATAACTAAACTATATCTTGTACTTTTCCTTCTGAAAGGATATAATAATTCAATTATTATCATATCCTGTTAAATTCACTTAATGTTTGATATTTATAATTTGTAAAGTTTTAAAACTGAATGTTTGTTTAACCAGAAAACATAATTACCTAAGTAATATAAAATTTACATTTAAGAAATTTCAGGAATAGCTTTTCAATACGTTTATTTCCTTTTCATTCCTTCATTCTAACTTATTTCAATTATAAATAAAAACAGTCAACCAAAAAAAAAAAAAAAGATCAAGAAATATCATAAGAAGAAATAAATGTATTCAAAGATTAATTTATCTAATTTCCTTTTATAAAATTTTACTTAATATTTATCCATAACAAATTACAAAAAGAAGTGAATAGTTATTATCTTTACAAACAATTTATACAATTTTAAGTTATTTTATTATTTCAACAATGAATTTTATTTTATTACATATCTTCCTTGTGATTTTATTGAAATTTCTGGGAAGGATCTATTTTTATAATTTGAATTTTAATAGTTTTGTTTTCGTTATGTCCAAAAGTTAATTTTTTTATTTATCCAGTAACCAATTAACGTTCGTTACCCACCAATTAATATTTGTTAAAAAATTCAAAAGGTATCTGTCATATGACAGTTGCAATATGCGTAAAATCCGTATTCGTAATCTACCCCCCTACTCCATCAGACCCTTCATCCCCACTATCCGGCTATGAGAAAACGTTCGTTCGCTTTTTACCAAATAGATGCCTCCCAAAAAAATGTATCCTACGTTAATATATGCATTTAGTTTTGTTATATTTTGTAATGCAGAAATAAAGCTGCCGAGCAAATAAACATCGTTTTCTTCTTAAATTTATTCTTTGAATTAATCGTTTTATATCTTTCTTTTCTTTTTTTAAATCAATTTTTATTCAGTCACACACACTTTCACTTACTTCTAGTTAATAAGAGGAATAGTGTTGCGATCGTGCCATAATTTCAAAATTGACTTTTATCTTCACTTTTATATTATGAAACTTTTTCTATGTATGATTGTTTGAGGGTTCTGAGAAGAACAGTACCTTTATGCTAAGCTCTAAAGTAACATTTCAGTATAATTT
Organism: Triatoma infestans; assembly: GCA_011037195.1. NCBI lineage: Eukaryota > Metazoa > Arthropoda > Insecta > Hemiptera > Reduviidae > Triatoma > Triatoma infestans. Next base: position 12,622 of record JAAEAF010001244.1, on the reverse strand, counting down.
ATGGTTCTATCACCTACAGTAATAATAATACAGCCTGAAGCCTAGGAGCTTTGATTGAATTCCAAATTGGAAGAAAATCGGTTTAATTGAAGTCCGATTACTCTAAACGCTGTTACAAAAATATTGTAATCGTATCAAATTTCCGATTTCGAGTTTTAACCGGAAATATACGTTTGAGGTCCGCTGAGTCCAAAAAAGATGTTTTTAGAACATGTTTTCTGTGGGTGAGTGTGTGTGTGTATATGTGTATCTTTCTGAACAGCAAAACAGAAAATATCGCAGAGAGTTCAAAATTGATATTCTATATTGGTACCAGCATGGGATCCGACAGGAACTTTCTGTCAAAATTCCTCAATCGGAAGTTCCCTTTATTGAATTTTTCAGTTTTTTTATGATTTTCTCGAAAACGGCTCCGATTTTTTTTTTTAAACTTATCGTGCTAACTACACATACAAAGCGCTGCAACTTTTATTTGGAATATTTCTCCAGGACAATTCATTTAAGGTAGTTTTGGGTGTAAGGGAGGAGTTATGTTTTTGTCTAAAATTGCGGTGCTTATATTTCTGGCAATGAAAATCGGGATAGGTCGGTAACATTTTCCAAAAGTAGTTATACTCAAAACATAAGGCGCAAGCATAAGTAAGAACAAACATATTCCAAGATTTTATGGCCGCCCCACGAAATACTTTCCCCATAGTATTTCGCGATATTCTGGAAAACTGCACTCAAGAAACTGCAAAGGCAGTTTATTCAGATTCTCTCAGTAAAAGTAAAATATAAATGTAACGATTTTGATACTGTCTCCATGAAATGTTTTGATTTTGATACTATTTCCATTAGTCGGTCAATTCCTGACATTTTGGTCGTTATTCGGGACGCCCAACACATCGCATAAATTCGGGGCTATCCCGATTTTTTCGTGATGTATGATCACTATATCTAAAATGTTATTATCGTTTATTATACAATTCTATCACCTAAATAATATTAAATTAGAATTAGTAAATATGTTGTCAATATTCTGAGTTTGAAGAAAATGGATTGATGGAAAGTGCTGTGACTTTACTGAACAGATTTTGCAGTTTCTGTGATTTTCTCCATAAAAACATCGAAGGATTTCATTACATTTGTTGCACTAACTATGAATATAGAGACTCTATTATATTTGTTGGAATTTTTTTTTGCAACGAAGTTCATTTAAAGAAGTTTGGGGGGAGGGGAATGTATGGTTTCCTGAAACAAAGTCATTGCATTCTCCATTTGATGTAAAATCGAAGACAAGCAGCATTTAGTAAAAATTATAAGTTTGAAGAAAATTAGTTACATAAATCTGTGTGAATTGCAGTCAGAAAAAGTCGTGTGAGTGTTTCACACCAGATTTGTTTTTATTTATTTAACTGTTACAGACAATAATGTTAAAATCGAGAATAAATAAGGGCGACACTTTTCTCTTTTGTCTAATAATTAATTAGATGAAAAAATTTCGAAAAACTATATGTGTATATAGCCAATAAAGACGCACTTTTAGTTGATAGGTTTTCATTGAAATTTTCTTGTCAGACCTCTGGATGGTACTAATCGGTAATAATAAAAGATTATTTTCCTAATTAAGAAAGTAATCTGCAGAAAAAGCTGACCTTCCAAGTAGCTTAGCTTAGGAAACTTGGACAGCTGTCAGCTATTCCTCACATGGTATCTGTAAGTCATTATATAAAGCCGCTTGATTTTTTTTTGGCATGTTAGATTCATATGTCTGCAGGCGAGACAGATTTGATTTCTTAGCTACATCTGTCATAAACTCATTTTTATTGAAGAAACTCCTATATTCTTATGATAATCGGTTTTTGTCCGTGATAGTTCTGATCTTGATGCGGTGATTTTTTTCATTCATATATGGCCATGTCAGTTCCATTCATTCGTTATGAATACGTTCTATCTATATAAGATAGCGCTTCCTTATTCGAGTATATTGTTCGACATGAATCTCGTGTGAATGAGTTATTTACTTGGAAAATAAATTACAAAAAAGTCGTGAAAAATGATAATTCGAAGCCTTATTCTGGAATACTAAATATAACATTTAATTTCTTCCTATTTCCACTGCCGCAATCTGACCAATCTCAATGTCTCTATAATAATTACACGCAATAGTTTATTTTTATTTTGTTTTGTTTGTAATTTATTTTCCTTTCTTTGATTGGTACAAGAGGAAGTATTGCAATCGTGGCTAATTTTAGAAATGGAGTTTTCACTGAAAATACATACCACCACTTTTGAAGTCCTTTGAATATGAAAAAATGTACACAGTGATTTATATGTAGTATGTGTTTGAGGTGTGTAAAAATATCTCAAAAATGAAAAAAGAAATCACAGGAAGGTCCAAGTTACATACGCCGTTTATGTATCATCAGGGCATGTGATTAAAGATATCACTCTAAACTGTGAATCGGAATTACGTCTTTACTTTTCCCATAGTATTTCGCGATATTCTGGAAAACTGCACCTCAAGATTCTGTAGGCCTTGCGTACTAACCATACACATGGCTATTCTTTTTTTTTGATTTGAAACTTTTTCCCAGGAAATTAAATAAATTTTTCAGGGTCTTGGAAGATCTTTAACTTTTAAGTTTTTCTGTAAAGTGTCTTTTGCAGGAAACTACGGTTCTGCCATTTCTGATACAGCATGCTACTTCCGGAAACTTGATTTTTGTTGTGACCTTCAAGGGATCTATAACTTTTAGCCTTAATTCTAAGTTGACTTTTCTAGCGTAGCTATTGATTGACAGAACCTCTATTACCAACGTGTGAAATGTATGCGCCACCCCATTACCCTCCTTTATGATTAATATTAAGGTCAATTAAATCTTTAGAAAAACTCCAATTTTGAAGGAAATTTGTCATTTAAAAGTTTAATAATTGCAGTAAGAGAATCTCTTGGGAAAATTTAACTCTAGATTTTTATTTAAACTTCACTAAGGAATGATGTATTTAGAGACAGACGAATCGAAACAAGCAGTAATGTACAGAAAATATCTTAATCTATTTTATAAGTAATTACATGAAATAATCAATATTAAGTTATTTTTAGTAAAAATGTATTTAGTATTGTCAAAATTGTAGAATTTTAGAATGGGATAAAATTTAATCTCCAGCCAAAAGTTTATCGTTTAATTTACTGCAGGACAAGAGTTTAATGAAAAGTTGGAAGAATACAATTCAATATCACTTGTCAAATATGTGTGCGTGTGCGTGTGTGTGTGAAAGAGAATGTGTGTGATTGAGTTAGTGTGTGGGTGTAAGTATCTTCAAGGGCTGTTCTTCCACTAAAACCTCTCCGTTAACCACTCAAAGTGCCAATGGGCAAGGTGGCGGTTAGTTGATACCTCTCAAGTGAAGAGAAAAAGTCAACAATTGTAGGTGGTAATTTACCATTTCGGCCATTTTGTTGCCCTTCATTATCAAGATATTATATTAATTATATTGTATAATTAAATTTGTAAAACTCGCAATTAACTTTATTTGTCCAGAGTTTAGTTAATATTATAATGTTTTATGAAAGATTCTTCTTAAGAAAATTTTCGAAATTGAGTATTTAACCGGAAGTCAAATTTTCTACCTTTCGCCTCTCTTCGTTAAATCGGAATGTTTCAATAAAAGTGATACATTTGTATTTATGCATAGCGCCTTCCAAGTTTGAAGAAAATCGTGGTAGCGGTTAACCAAACACAATCCAAAATACTCAAGAACCTATTCTTTAAAGTCGCACTTCCGGTTAACCGACTTTATTCAACTTTGGAATTCTATCAAGTTGATAATATCTAATAATATTATGATGTTGATAGTAAAACCAGAGATCATTCTGAAGTAGTACTTGAGAGGAAAGGTTAAGCTTTGTATTTATGCATAGCGCCTTCCAAGTTTGAAGAAAATCGTGGTAGCGGTTAACCAAACACAATCCAAAATACTCAAGAACCTATTCTTTAAAGTCGCACTTCCGGTTAACCGACTTTATTCAACTTTGGAATTCTATCAAGTTGATAATATCTAATAATATTATGATGTTGATAGTAAAACCAGAGATCATTCTGAAGTAGTACTTGAGAGGAAAGGTTAAGCTACTGTTTTCTAAAACCCTTCAAATCTATTTCTCGGGAAAACGTTTCAAATAAGTGATACATATTTATGTGAAGATAGTACACGAAGTTTAAGGGAATTCGTACGAGAATGTTTTCGAGTAAATCGCGGAAAACAGAAAAAAAAAGTCAGTAAAATCGCTCTTCCGGTGGATAGATTTTTGACACTCAATTGACCTCAAAACATATATTTCCGCTGAAAACTCAATTTTGAAAATGTGACACGATCGCAATACCTCCTGCTATTTAAGCGGAAGTATGTAATATTTTTTTTATAGCAAAAATTTGAACTAAATAATTTTTAATTTAAAAAAGAAAAGAAAGTGTTTAATTCCTTTCTCTTCAAGCTCTAATGTAGCTGAAATGCTAAATAGGTTACTGAATGACGCTTATTAATTGATGTTTAAAACCACTGAATTTTGCTGACACCTTTGAATAAGATGCGGGAAAGTCGGAAATGGATGCTGAAGCGAAGCTGGGAGATAGAAAAGGCACACTGTTTAACAAGCGATTTTACATTCAAGTTCACAAATTACATCGCTTCACTTATTAGCGGACTGTATCAATGTTCGCATGGCTATGAATGTTTTTTACACATTTAGGCCTATTACCTTTATTTTCTCCTTTTTTCTTTCAGGATAACTGGTTTTTACGAGTGTTCTAGGGAAGAGCTGCTGCGTCACGCTTTCTTTCAAACTGCCACATAGTACAATCTACGGTTCTAATACTACCTTCCATTAAATGCACTGCTTGAAGTCCAAATTTGATGAAAATCGTTTAATTGATAATGCGTCTTTAAAATTTCCATATTTTTCAGTATTTTCTCAAAAACGCCTCCCCCCGCCCAAATGATTTCTTTATATTTGTAATTTTTAAACGCATCACTTTTGCATGTAATTTTTTTTTTTATGGACATTGATTATTGGGCGGTTCTGAGGGAATCTGGGACGTTTTATTGGACATTGTTCGAGGCGTTAAATTATGCAGCCATATTTAAGTGACCTCCTGTGCGCCCTGTTTAGTAAAAAAAAATTTGTCAGTAAGCAATAGAAAGAGAAAGTGCTGTAAGAGTATTTCTTCTAAGATTTTTTAATGATAAAAATAAGATAACATCTCGTTATAATTTAATATTTTAACAAGGGAAACATAGTTTTCTTATATGAATATATACAGATATAAAACACACAATTCTTTATTAACTATAAATTTATTTATTATATAGGAAGCAGTGTAAAGTCATGGGGAGTAAATAAAGAACCACTATTTTGCAGGAGCACTACTTTGGAGAGAAAATAGCGGGGTGATGATATAGGTAATAAGTGTAAAGTGTAACATACTCGGGAGGTGTTTGTGTGTGTATGTTAGTACTGGTACAAGTGCGTACACCTTATAAACTGTGTTCTGTATGTGTGCCAGCCAACAGCAAACTGAACTATATTGTTCTATAGTTATTTTACTTACAGTTATAAAGGGGTTGTTGGTGTTGCGGGTGGAATGAGATAGCGGCAAACAACTTCCAGTTATGTCTGTGTGTCTGTTCTGTCCAATAAAAAAAATGTACCTTGTCAACAAACGGTTTTTTTATTTCCTTTTATACAATTTCTACAACCACAGAAAAAAAAAGTCAGATACCTTTTTTATGTTTATTTTTCTATCAATCTGTTATTTCTATAGTTGTATGTGGACTGTTTCCGGTTGAAATAATAAAAGAATGTTAGATTGAGGCGCCATGATTGCTTATTAAAATTTGTAAGATGATAATGCAAATGAATACCGATGTTAAAAATCGCATTCGCGTAATGTATGTGTTTTTTTAGAAACAAGTCTAAAGACGTTAATTTTTCGGGAGTGTTTAAACAAAAACGGGGGCGTGGGAAACACTTACATCACTTTCTCTAACTGTAATTAATATAATTTAATCAAGAATTTTTTTTTTAAGTTGCATCAATGTTTAGTTAGGCTGGTCATAAAAATGGTGGTGGGGATTTTACTTGTATTACTGAGCTGCCTTATGTGGAGGCGTCCATTATCTCTTAAAATCAATTTTTTCGTCTCTACCTATGAGCAAACATTCCAAGTTTACTGACGAGTAAGAGAAAGTAAAAAGTCAGAGATGAAAAATTCACTCGGCTTTCTCTTACTGCACTTAATATGTTTTATTTAACATTACAAATATTCCTTTTAGACTTCAACATGTATTCATTTATGCTTAATATAAATACGAAGTGATGGAGGGGGGATCTACCCTGGCAGGTACAGAGTGGTAACTTAGAAACATTCACAAACACAAATGAATTTAAGATTTAACCGCACATACCACTTAAAATCAATCTTTTGGGACAAATATTTCATAAAAATGTTTGCTTGATAGCTGGTGCAGTTAGCATTTCAAATTTAAAGAAAATCGTTATGGCCTTTCGAGAAAAGTCCAAATCAAAAACCTATTCTATCTGAAGCAGTAAATCCACTTAACCGATTTTCTGCAATTTTAGATTTCTACCAACTCTTCTAATGATCTCCTCCTATATTATTATATTGATGCCAGATCCATTGAAATGATAATTTGGAGGAAAGCTTGACGCCAGTAGTTCCCTCAGAATCCCCCAAAATAAAATTTTCCCGGGAAAATGTTTCAAGTAAAACTGGAAGAAGGGCGATGGAAGAAATCTTGAAATCAGCCTCCATGGCGCTTTTTTGCCAATCTCGATTCAAAGCGGCACGCTTCCAATTTCTAATGCCAGGAACAGCTCTTGTGTCCTCTCTCAAAAAGTTAGTGTAGAGACCTTGACATTCATTGTCCAAAAAGTATTTTACACAAAAACACATTGAACCACATCTTTGACGATCGTAAAAATTCCGAAACCGGTAAGAATCAAGAAAAAAGAGGTTGTTGTGTCAACATTGCGGACCCTCACCACTGTTCAACAACTCATGGCAAACTTCAACATCACAAAGGATAATGAGCTGAAATTTATTGATAAAAGCCCAAGATAATCATAGAACCTTACTTACTATCAGAGATATTTTCCGTGATAGCCTGCTTCTTTTTTTTGGTCATCGACCGGTTTCGGGCCTTCGCCCATCATCATGATGTTTTTTGTCAAACATTGAGATAACATAGACTTGCACATAGCAAATTTAGTTGATACACTGGTTTTAATTCCCCATTCAGGTACCAACACCCCTCTTAACCTAGTTAGGTCCTAACAAAAACATTTTTGAAACCAGTGTAGCAACTAAATTTGCTCTGAGCATAACTATGTTATCACAGTTTGACAAAAAAGATCCTGATTTGGGCAAAAACCCGAAACCGATCGATGACCACAAAAAGAAACAGGCTATTACGGAAAATATTTCTGATGCCTTCCATCTCTGCGGAACCAACCACAGCAACTATATATAGTATGTTTCCGGAAGGTAATAAATTACATAATTAATTTGCATGATTCTGATTTTCTTCCGGCGTAGACAGTGAAGTCCTATGCCGATCTTTAATACAGTCTGAAACCAAGATGTTCTGTGGATCCTATCACCAACTCTTAAGCCTTTAGGCACCCTGAACCCATCATGTCCTGAACCCATTTTTTCCTTGGTTTGTCTACCTTTTTTTCTTCGGGAGGAGAGTAGGAATGAATTCCTACTCCAACTATCTTCATTCCAAGGAAAACGAAAAAATACTTTATATTTCATTTTTTTTTATAGATCTTTTCATTCAGAGTTCATGAATCTGCACCGTAGGGGATTGCCCCCAAGAGAAAAGCATGGTATACTATTTTTAGTTTTCTAGGGACATACTTTTGTTCCATAACACTTAGTTTAACAGCCGAGGGCTGTTGTCCCTCGGTTTACTTTTATAACATGTGCTTTTCGCCTATGCATGTATCCAGGTCATCGTCTATCAAAAGATCTTGCGAAAGATTTTAAAACTATATCCTGTCTTGGTACTTTTCATTTCTAATCCTCATTTTGCATACTCTTCTAGAAGTTTCCTCAAATATATTCGAGGTTAAAAGCATCTGAATCCATGACCACCTGAAAATCCTCTCCAACGCTTATGCGCATACCCTAACCTTTTCCTTCCATATTTTTAGTGCTTGCTTTTTATATATTTGAATATAGTTGGGGCAACTTTGTTTCCGAAATTAAAATCCAACATAAAATTTTGTGTAAGTAAGTTTGAGTAGAAACTGCTATATTGATTTGATCTCGATAAAAGAACTTAAATAAATTCCTTCATTAAAGGAAAATGAGATTGGTAATATATAAATGCATCAATGAAAGGCTTTTAATAACATAATTAAATCACGTTATTAAAAATCTTGTATTAGAGAGAGTTAGATAGATATAGAGAAAGTGTGAAGAGAGAAGCCGCGAAGAGGAGAAATATTATAACCATCAAGGTTAAGGCGATTCCCCCAGGTTTACCATCCAGCTTTCTTTTCAAAAAAAGTTTTCCCATCCCACTTCTGTTCAGGAAGAACAATATCAGCACTCCTTTTTTTTTTGTTATAAAAAAGACACAAACAATTTTCGACATCGATCGATAAAACTTCCATCATATTCGCCCAGTTTCTTTTGATAAGGTTTACAAGCATAAAAATGGGCAAATAAAAGACTGTTTCTTTTGAATAATAACAGTAATTTCCCTTTTTTATAAGAGTTCCTTCTATTTTCTCGAAATATAAGAATAGTAATTGTATAAATTATTTTATTGTTTATGCGTTAAAATATTAATCAATATTGATTGGATTACGATCTGTTTAATATATTGATTTTAAAAAATAATCATTTAGAAAATACCGAGTATCGAGTGTTGAGGAATAAGTTAGAAAGATTTATAATAGATGGCTTTGCAATCATTTTTTATTTATCTAGAAACGAATATTGAATTTGTTTATTATTATTATTTTTGTTTGAAGCTAACAATGACAGGGCTATGAGAGATAATGAAACCAGACAAAGAATTAATTAATACTAACTACTACTACTGCTACTACACTACTACTACTAATAATAATGTCTTCATCATCATCATCATCACTTTTTTTATTTTAGAGAATGTTTCCCAAAGATCTTGACAACTTTATGACAGTTTCCTTAATGGATTTTTGTTTTTATTTTACTCTTATTCCTGGTAAGAAGAAATATAGCGATCGGCAAATTTTGAGAATTGAGTTTCCACCGGAAATCTATGTTTTGAGGTCCCCCGAATACGAAAAAAAAGTTTAGCGAATGGTCTTGTGTACGAATGGAGAGTGTGTTCCGAAATCCATCCACCGGATGCTATATTGAATGATTTTTTTTCCATTTTTTCGCGATTTACTCGATAACAGTTTCAAGTTTTTATAAACTTGGTATACTATCTGCACACACTATTATTTTTATTTGAAACATTTTCCCGGGAAAATTGATTTTGTTTTTTTGGGGGTTCTGGGGGGGGGGGGAACAGTAGAGTTTACCTTTCCTCTAAGTCTGCCACCACTTAATATTAATATAATTAAAAGTGTTACTAGAATTCTAAATTTGAAGAAAATCGAGTAACCGGAAGTGCCACTTTACAGAAGGTTTCTGAGATTTTGGGAATAAATTGAATTAATTGCAGTAAGAGAAAATCGTATGAGTGTTTAACTTCCGTTGATATCTCAATTATGATTAATGCTACTGTTCATTAAAACACAATGTGATCTGTTTCATTACTATCATGTCTCAGCGGAGTTCCGGTCTTGAATACGGACGGAGAGGATTTGGGGGAGAAGTTGTGTCGATAATGCTGAATAATATTAGGGATTTTATCGTATCATAGCATGCTTCCTTTTTATTAATTCGAACCTGTTTTGACTTTCCATCGTTAGAGTTAGAGATGGGACCATCTAGTTCGTCAAGAAAATTGACTGTCCCTCACACACTGTCAAACTAAACATTGATTGATTCATCATGTGGTGTATGATAATCCAATCGATTCTAAATATGGAATCTCAGGGGCCTTGACGAAGAAAGTAAAAAAAAGAAACCAAAGAAACAAAAACAGAACAGACGGAGAAAAAAGTAGTTTCACTTTTCTTGTCATACAGGCCAGTAGTGTACGGTGCCCTATGGAATACAACTTTCCATATTTCTTGTCGAAGGAAGAGCACCCTGTTTTATTAAATTCTTTAGCTGGATTGCTCTTCGAGTTCAGAACCAAACTTTTTGTACTCTTTGTCTTCTAGTATAAATACTTTTCCCTTAAATGTGTATAACTTACGGTTTCCATAGTGATGGCTAAGCAATGTTGCACATGGGAATACAGTGTGCAAATGTGCTGGTAATTTACTGCTAAGCTTTTACTCTTCTCCCAGGATATGTTCTACATTTATTTATTTATTTTCAATTTAGCAATATAGCTTTAAATGGGCCTAGTTAAATAACTTTCAAAATGGAATTCAGAATTATCACAAATTAATAAAATAAAGATAAGTCACATAAATATAATTTTTACGGACATGTAAATTTAAACGATAACAATAAAATACTGTAATTTTAGTATCCCTGTAAAGGGGGGGCCTCACTTTATTCGACTTTATAAGTTGTACCTGTTTGTGACTGTACTGTATGCCAGCACCCCCGCAGTTACGGCAGATTACAGTAAGGTCCAACACTCTGCCCCCCCCCAACTATCCTTAATAAAAGATTTCCTGAAAAATGCTGCTAATAATTTTTTTAACTATATATCTTACTATCAGCATTCCACGTTGATAGAGAACAGTAGGACACTTTTTCGAGAAAATTCCGGAAAAATCCGGAAACAATCCGTAAATGTGCACTACCCATTAATCAATTTTGCTCATACTTGGAATTCTTGGAGAAATGCATTTAAAGAGCTTTAATATTAAATTCGCTACTCACCTTACTAAAGACGCATTTAAGGATGGATCACGCCAGATGGCGCTTTTTGTCTGCTGCTCTCCACTTTTTCTCAAGATGCTGGGTGGACATTGTTTTTGCCTTCAGCAGTATTGAACCCAGAATTCTCAAGCAATGCCGAGTGCGCTATCCATTGGACAGTTGAGTGAGTGCACTTTAGAGGTAGCTAAAAAATTAATTTTAAGTAATAGCCTTTGCGAAGTTAAAAGAAAATGGTTGGATCCGTTTCCGAGAGAACCTTCAAAAACTAGAAGGAAAAAACCACTCAGCAATGCATTTCGAAGTACGTTTGCTTTTGACCGGAACCTTACGAGTATTATACCCCATTGGTGCATGAACTGAATACTCAGCTCCATCTAGTATATATAAAATATATAAATCAACTGATATACAGGGTGACCAGAGTTATATGCTCCACCCACTTTTTTTTTAAACGGCGGGAAATTTCGAAAAAATAGAAAACACGTATTTAATCATTTTTAGTCTGGTTTATTTTCAGTGATTGATCCATTTTTTATACCCCAATATCCCGAGATACAGCATCCAACTTTTTTTTTCAAATGGAACATTATATTTTTTTTGGCATATTTTTATAGTAATTGAGCCTCTAAAAAAATTAAAAAAAAAAAATTTAAAATCGGTTAGGTTTTTCAAAAGTTATGGTAATTTAAAATATGAAAAACAAATTTCAGTTTAATGTCAAAATTACCTTACTTTTTCTTTAAAGAAGCTCTTCAAACGGGCACCATCAACGGATAGGCAAGCCAAAGCTCTGGACTCCCACGCTCTGTTTGTAGCAGCACTTAGGTGGCAAGTCAACATCTAGGCAGGCTAGAGTTATTCGACGTTCCATATCTTCGACTGAAGCCACGGGATTAAGGTTACTGTACACTTTATTTTTTAGATATCCCACAAAAAATAGTCCATTGGGGTTAAGTCCGGAGGTCGAGGTGGCCATTGGATCGGACCATGAGTTCCTAACCACTTTTCGTGGAAATTTCTGTCCAGCTAGAGTGAACAACTCTCGCATTATGTGCCGGGCAACCATCTTGTTGAAAATACATATCTAACCGACGTTTTAGAGGAACATCTTCAAGCAAAACTGGCAAATGTCTCTTAAAAAAGTTAGATACCTTTCACCAGTTAAGTTCCCTCTGTAGAAGTATGGGCCGATTAGTTGGTTTCCTCAAACTCCACACCAAACATTTGTAGAAAAAACAACCTAATGGCGTGTGGCGAAGGTAACTTGTGGATTTTCTTCTGCCCATATTCTAAAGTTCCAACGATTAGAAGGCCATTGTTGGTAAACTTTGATTCATCAGTCCATAAAATTGTGCATTTTTTGTGGGGATATCTAAAAAACAAAGTGTACAGTAACCTTAATCCCATGACTTCAGTCGAAGATATGGAACGTCGAATAACTCTAGCCTGCTAGATGTTGACTTTGCCACCTAAGTGCTGCTACAAACAGAGCGTGGGAGTCCAGAGCTTCGGCTTGCCTATCCGTTGATGGTGCCCAGTTTGAAGAGCTTCTTAAAGAAAAAATAAGGTAATTTTGACATTAAACTGAAATTTGTTTTTCATAT
>JAAEAF010001243.1:151252-169147 GCA_011037195.1 Triatoma infestans | reverse complement strand
AAAAAATGATTTCTAAAGACGAAAAATTAAAAATCTAAGTCGTGATATGATTTTTTTTTACAAAATATAAATAATTATTGGTTTCAATCGCTGGTTTGAAGTAAACAAGTATTATCTTTATTTATATGAAACGTAAACCCGGATTAATGTGCAGTAAATATTGTAGACGTAAAGAAAGTGATGTTGAATGGTTCACGCACCAGATTTCTGAGAAAATTTTTGAAGTTTTGATGCTGTGAAACTATCACACACGAATTATTCCTTAGTGCAGTTAATACAGGGATAAAATTGATAAATTCTTTTTTAAACTTTAAAATTTCACACAGTTGCGCTAACATAAATATGAAGTTGGTGGGGGAAATACATGTAACCATGGCAGCAAGTATTTCAAGTTACATTGTAGTCTAAAAAACAACGCTAATTAAAAGAAGAGAACGCCAATAACATATTATGAAATTTAGCATCATCATAGATTGCTCAGAACGCTCCAAAATTAACAACTTTTTCCGAAAGAAGCAATTAAAGTGGTACGTTTACATCTGTGCAGTGAGCATTTCCGATTTATTGAAAATTTATATATCCGTTTTCCGCAACAGTTCTAACAAAAAAACAAAAAAATAACTCATAAATCTATTCCGTAAAGTCGCACTGCTGGCAAACTTAAATTTTCTTCAAATTTGAAAAATCCAGCGATGCTTTTAATGTTGTTGTGGTTGGTTCCACAGAGCTGGATAGCATCAGAGATATTTTCCGTTTAAGCCTGCTTCTTTTTGTGGTCATCGACCGGTTTCGGGCGTTCGCCGATCATCAGGATGTTTTTGTCAAACAGTGTAATAAAATAGACTTGCACAAAGCGAATGTGTTGATACAGATTTGTTGTTCATGAAAAACAATTATTCAAGCACGAAAACTCTGGGTTAAAAACGAAATATGTATACTTTACCAAAAAGAAAATGAAAAACTAGCAGTGTATCAACTTTATTTGCTCTATGCAAGTCTATATTATTATAGTTGGAAACATGGTTGGTATATATTGAACCATTTACAACAGCCAAAAAAATTGTTATTTTGTAATTGTCCAACGTTTCTGCACTATGCGTCCATTTTCATAGGACTACAAATTTTTCTTTTTACATTCTTTTAATGCTTACTCATCTTGTACAGAGGCTTCGTTTTATTCTCTTTTTTATATTAATTTAAATTTTTATGTCAAAAACCCATAAGGTGTTGTCCAGATTTTATTATGAAATTAGTAAATATTCTTCTATTTATTCGCCTCCTTACGTGTGATGAGCCCACGTGGTTTTCATTTTAAACTTTACTTTTGTTTGTGTATTCATTTATTATTGTTATGTTATGGCCGTGTTTCATTGAGTCACCTTGCTAATGGCTGTTTCGTGGTAGTAAAGTTTAAAATGAAAACTACGTGGGCTCATCACACGTAAGGAGGCGAATAAATAGAAGAATATTTACTAATTTCATAATAAAATCTGGACAACACCTTATGGGTTTTTGACATAAAAATTTAAATTAATATAAAAAATGAGAATAAAACGAAGCCTCTGTACAAGATGAGTAAGCATTAAAAGAATGTAAAAAGAAAAATTTGTAGTCCTATGAAAATGGCACGCATAGTGCAGAAACGTTGGACAATTACAAAATAACAATTTTTTTGGCTGTTGTAAATGGTTCAATATATACCAACCAAGTTTCCAACATTTTAAGAAAACAGCAATAAGAAATATAAAACAATTGAGTTATTATAGTGTTTGACAGAAACATCCTGATTATGGGCGAACGTCCGATACCGGTCGATGACCACAAAAAAGAAGCAGGCTATCACGGAAAATATCTCTGATGCTTTGAATGTGTATTAATTTCACATATATGGTAGAACCATACTCTAACCTAAGTAGCACCTTAGAAGGGAAGCTTAAAGTTGCTTTTCCACCCCCAGATCCCCCAAAAACTAAATTGTCTTGGAAAAACTGTTTCAAAAATAATTGTGATATTATCTGTTTTTAGTCCACGAAAAACTGAAAAAAAAGAAAAAAGAAATGCTTAAATAAGTAATGCCTCAAAAAGTGTCTAATTAGAGTGACTTGTAAATATTTTGTTGTTGTTTCACAACATGCATTTCCGGTGAGTACTCAATTTCATGATAATTTGACATGTTCGTAATATTTCCGCTTACTCCCAAGAGTACTGGGAATGTAGTGCAATCGGGTAGTACATCGTTGTCGTAAATTAAATGAGTGTATTATTGTAGAAAATTAAATTTAATGTCTCATTTTTAATAACGTTTGCTGACTTAAAAATATAGATATACTAACGTTTGTAATTTATTTTCAAAGAAAAATGAAAAGAAAAATGAAAAAAACTTGCTGCATATAAAAAACACTATTAATCACATATGCACTAGTTTAACTAACACTTAACATGAAGAACGCTAACTGTACTACAACACACTTTAATACCTATCACCTAACTAATACGTTTTATTCAACTAAAAGGTCTGACTGGGTCTCTTTACCAGTCCGACCAACTTCTTTTTTATCAATATAAAAATATAAGAAAGTAATATAAAACCGATCAGACAAGAATTTTTTCCCATAAGGTCATCATACGTTTGACCTATATATACATACTACCTGTTCAGTAAGCCTTGTATTGACCCTTAACAATTTTTGTACCTTAGAGTGACCTTAAAACCAATGTTCCCATAGAATATTTCATACTCACATTTGCAACCCTTTTTTTTTTCTATTCCTTTAAGATAGTAGTATTTTTTTTTTTTATATTACCACCTGTCGGCTAGCCCAAGCTAGGTCCTGTTTCTTAAACTTACTCTTTCCACCATTATTATAAAGGTCACGTGAACTTTTTTTCGTTTATGCAACCATTATTTTAATGAAAATTTCAATTTTTATGAATAACCGTGGTTAAGATTGTTACTTTCTTTTATTCCTATTAAGAGAGGAACTATTGTAATAGTGTCAAATTTGGAAATATCCGTTTTGAGGTCCCCTGAGTCCAAAAAAGTGGTTTTTCGTGTGTGTGTGTGTGTGGTGTGTGGTGTGTGGGTGTGTGTGTGTGTATGTGAACAGCATAGATCAAAACGAAAAACCGTAGAAATTGAAACTTGATATTCCTTTAGGATCTCACCATGGGATCTGACTGTACCTTATCTGTCAAAATTCCTCAACCGGAAGTCCACTTTACTAGTTGTTTTTTTTTACTTTTTTGCGTTTTTCTCAAAAATAGCTCCGACGATTTTCTTTAAACTAGGTATATCAACTACAATACAAAGAGCTACAACTTTTATTTGAAACATTTCTCTGGGAAAATTCATTTAAGGGCAGTTATGGGGGGAGGTGGGGTTAGGTTTTATCTCAAAGTGCTATTTCAGTTTATTAAACAATTCTATCATCTAAATAATGTTAATTAGAATTAAATATGTTGTTGAAATTCCGAGTTTGAAAAAATCGGATAACCGGAAGTGCGTTACTTGCCACTTTACTAATGATTTTTTTCCACTTTTCGCGATTTTTCAAAATCTCTGACGATTTTCTTGAAAACTTCCATATAACTAAAAATACATAGATCACACCTTTATTAAACATTTTCTGGAAAAATTCATTTAGGGCACTTTTGGGAGGGGTGGGGTTTGTTTTTCTCTAAAGTGCTATCATAGTTGATTATACATTCTACCATCCAAAAAATTAATTAGAAATAAATAATGGCCAAAATTCCGATTTCAAGAAAATTAGTAACCGGAAGTGGCTTTTTCTGGACTTTTTTTTTCACTTTTCGACGCATTTCATTAAATTTGTACATAAACTATAAAATTTGTCAATTATAATTTTGAGAATTGGAGTAAGAGAAAGTTGTGTGAGTGTTTCACACCAGATTTTTTTTTTTTCTTTCTTTAAAGTATTTTTTATATTAAGCATATATTACTTTCTCTTACTAATAAAGAGTAAATATTTGCCATGCTCTCAAATGTTTCTAAATTAAGTTTTTAATGGACGTTACCCTGAATATAGAAGATTGATTTTTTGTTTTTTATAGAAATTTCTGTGCGTATGTGTATTCGTTTATGGAATCTGTAATCAAAGTACGGTAAATAATTGCTAGTTCAAATCTCTTAATTTTTATTAATATTTTTCTAAGAAAGAATAATATTACATAGGTATTTTGATTCCCTAGAAATAATTGTTTCGTGTGCGTTTTGTAAATAAAATATCTCAAAAACGATACCTCGCAAGAATCACTGTTCATGATATTTAGTTTATGAACCTCCATTATATACGAACAGCAAGTTTTTTCCGGAAGTGTGATTTTCTTGGACGGTTTTTTTTTTGCATCATTTTGGAAAATGATTGTAATGATTTTCTTTGAATATTCACTTTCTAAATACAAACATAAATGCCCTTAACACATTTTTCCCAGAACTACAACGTTAAAGTTTAAATCTATCACTTCAATATCATCAAGGTTCATATATATATTATGAAGGCATTGTTTCAATATTGAAGGGAAATTGATTAATTGAGAATCCTAATGTATATAGAGTAGATTTCTGAGTTTATTTTTATTTTTTTTTTCGGAGAGAAGGGGGAATTTACTATGCAACTATATAGATCCTAAACTATTATTGGGTTTTTGTGGAACATTTCTTTTTGGTAGCAAAATTTATATGAATGAAGTTCTGAACGATCTGTGAAATAGGTCTAAAGTTTATACTGCCATTATAAGTTTCGCTGAATTTCAGGTTAAGCCATATGCTCTATAAACCAACAACTTATATATGATAATACTATATGCTTAGTAAAAGTTCCTAGCTTGCAGAAAATTGATTAATTAGAATTATAATGAGAAGAATAATGTGAGTGCTTTTATACAAGAGTTATTTTTTTTTTTTTTTGGCGCATCGACAACATAGGCCATCAGCGCCGAAGTAGTGATTTATAGGACCATTCGAACTGGGAAGGCGCTTTTCTTTCTTTTTCACTTATCCTTCGCAGCTTCCATTAGAAATTGCATGGATCCAGGGGATATACTGTAGCATGACTGCCACTTTCTCCTCACTTTAGCCATCGAAGCCAGTCGACGGGAGGGGAACAGAGCTGACAATGACCTTCTCCATCCTCTTCCTTTCTCACCTGATTGCAGTGGATTCCAGAATAATAGTATTATCACCACCCATACTCCACTTTGTTTTGCTTCAATTTTTACCTCTGTATATTAATTTTATTTTTTGCTCTACAGTCATAGATGGGTGGACGACATAAAAAACTTAATTTTTTAATCTGATTATTAATAGAAATCTCAAAAAACTAACAGATTATAATTTTATATATATATATAGTAAAGTAAACAATTTCCAACAATTTGTCTTCTTAGATTAATAAGAAACACTATATAAACTAAAATCCATTATTCTATTATTTAATAATATTAACAATGCATAACAATAGATAATAACTAAGAATGTTGGTGATATAATATTGTAATTATATTATCTTACGTAATATAATAAATAAACAATATTATTAATAATAAATATATAATGTATCTCGACAATTATTATATCTTCTATTACATCATAACGAATATTATATCATAGATTTTCACTATATCCTATAAATTAGGGGTCGGCAACCTTTTTTGGTCAAAACAAAAAGAGCCATTTTTAGTGTCGGAAGTCAGCAACTTGAATTATGAAATATAAATTTTTGCAAATTAAACCTAAAAATTTTTTTTTACTTTCTCTTACTCCTAGTAATAAGGAGGAAGTATTGTAATCGTGTCGAAATTTTCTATATCGAGTTTTCACCGGAAATATGCGTTTTGAGGTCTCCTGATTCCAAAAAAGGGTTTTTAGCCAAGGGTCTGCGTGTATGTGTGTGTGTGTGTGTGTGTGTTTGTGTAGGTTTGTATGTAATTCAGCATAGCTCAAAAATGAAAAATCGTAGAAATTCAACCTTGAGCTCGACTTTTAAGATTTTCTATCTCAGATCATTCATAGGATCTTTTAGATTTCCGTGGGCCATTTTTAGGAAAAACACTTGAGATTCCGGGTGTCGACACCATTAACGCGATCTCAACCTGTTGAATCTCTGGTGTTTTTCAGACTATTTATGTTGTGTAAGCAAAAGTAAATTTCTGTCTCTCTAAATTTTTTTGATTCACTTTTAAGAATTTATTGGAATTCCAAATTTCCTTGATTTTTTAAATCGGCTAATTCTAATTGAAAAATTTGACTTGATCAATATCACTAAAAGGTGAAAAATTCAAATCGGTAGCATTATTTCGAGTAGTCTTAATAAAAACGATAAAGATAGATAGATAGATAAATATTTTTATTGACATAAAAGTAGTATACAGTTATTCTAGTATAAGAAGTAAATTAATGACAGTGGCAAAGGTCGTCTGGTTACAGCACAGGGTTAGAGAATCCGTTAGAGAATCTAAATTAAAATACTTTTTCCAGATGTACGTGAAAATAGGACACCGGCCAAGGAAGTGAAAATATGTCCTCCACTTCTTTGAATTGCAAATTGAACACAGATATATTTTCCCTTGATTATATGGTTTTAAAATTCAAATTTAAGAGTTCACCTTTTTAATTTCATTAATAAACCAACATTATTTATGTCTGAAATAGTATTGTAGTTAACCTGGAATGAAAGCTGCCTGTAAATGGCCCTGCAAAGCTCTCCTTCTGTATTCTGCTAGGTAATAGTTGATCAAGCCCCGTTCAAAATCTTTTAATTTGTTCTTCCACTGTTGCTTGCAGTATTGCTATGAAAAAAACGATAAGATCGCCATTTCCTTTCTAAACTCTTTAAAATCTCTCACCAAATTCCGATTTCATATTTACTATTATTTGCGCGATATATGACTTATCTATTTTTCCTTGTACTCAAATTAAAACATTTTATTTTGTTATTTTATGTATATTATTTACTTACTTAAAAAGTGCCGCAATATGCATCAAAAAAGCCGCATGCAGCTCCGGAGCTACAGGTTGTTGCCGGAGCCCTTGGAAGTTCATGAAATGGTTTTGATTGGTATATTTTGTCTGTATAGGGCTTTTTTTTTATATAATTTTTTAGCATTATACTTTTACCAATTTTATTAATTTTTTTTTTTGTAATGAATCATATAATGGTAATTTGCAAAGTGAAATATTATTCTTTTAAAAATTTGTTTAACTCTGAATTGCTCCGCAAAGCACAATAAATCTTGTAAGTGATTGTTCCCCTGTTCATAGATTTAATTTTCAGAATCACATTTCGGTTTAGTATCCAACTTTCGTGGATTCTCAGTAAAGCGAGTTTCATTACAGTCACTTTTTCTGTATAAAGATATTCTCACACTTTATCTACCTGCAATCGCATAAACTTTTCAAAATCGTGTTTTTGCTTTTTAAAAATATTGATTTTTAAAAATTATAGTTAGTTGGTATTTGGGTTTAAGCTACTACCCACGTACCAACAAATCTGACACTAAAGTTTTGGACAGAATTCACCAATGAGAAATGAGATTTCAGATTTTTTTTTTTAATTAGTTTTCTGCGATTTTCTCAAAAATGAGTCCAGTATCATTTTTACTTTCTCTTACTCCTAATAAGAGAAAGTATTGCGATCGTACCAGATTTTCGAAATTGAGTTTACTCTGAAAATACATATTTTGGAGTCCTGAAGATGAAAAAGATGTTTTTAGCGAATAGTCTGTGTAGACGTGTAACAGCAAGAGAAGCCTAGCAACCAAAGAGAGCAAGAGAAGCTCAACCACTCTCTCGGACTGGAATGAGAGAGTGGTTGCGCTTCTCTTGCTCTCTTTGGTTGCTGAGCTACTCTTGCTGTTACAGACTTGCTAACAGAGATATCTCAAAAACGAAAAGTCGTAAGAAGGTCAAACTTAGTATTCCGTTTATGTACTACCACCGCAACGCCCTCTTGTCTAGAAGAGTTCAGGCAAAATCCGTCAACCGGAAATGGGACTTTCCTGAATGTTTTCTTTTTTTTTTTTTAAATTTTTTGTGATTTTCCCTAAAACGGCTCCGACGATTTTTTGTAAATATTGAATACTATTTAAACACAAATACCTAACACATTTATTGGAAAGATTTTGCTAGGAAAATTGATTTTTAGGGGGGTTTAGGAGGAAAAATAACTTTTTATGATTTTCTCTAAAGTTTTCTCGTTTGGAATTTCCCCAGCACATGCCAAACTTTTACCATTGTGGCAGCCAACAGTCTAGAATCCCTCAAATTTTTTTAGAAACTTTCAAATTTTTTGCAGTAGTAACTCGTCGATCCCTCCCTTGACTTTTTATTATAAATCAAAAAAATAATTGTATAAATCTGATTACAATTAGCGTAATTTTAAAACAATCAATTTTTTTTATAAATCGTTTAAATTTAGATTAGCAAGTATTACAATCGTGTGAAATTTTTGATATGGAGTTTTTACCGGAAATATTCGTTTTGAGGTCCTGTTAGTTAGAAAAAGTAGTTTTTAGTAATGAGTCCGTCGGTATGTTTAAACAGCAAAAACGGTCAACCGGAAGTGCCTGTTTATTGAATGGATTTTTTTTTTACGTTTTTGTGATTTTTCCGGAAACGATTTTAACGTTTATCCTTAAACATGGTATATTAATCATGTAAAGTAATACAACTTTTATGTGTCGCATTTTTTGGGACAGAATTCATTTTAGAGGTTTTTTTTTGGGGGGGGGGATGATTGAGTTTAGACTTTGCCCTAAAGTACCATTTTCTTGCAGTAGATTAACCAGTCATCGATATATGAATTGTCAAAACTCCGAGCTTGAAGAAACTTGGTTGACCAAAAGTGCTACTTCATGAAACAATTGAAACATACTTTTATTTGTTTAGTCAATTTTAGGAGGATTTCTGGGGGTGAAGGTCTCGGCTGACCAAATGTTCTTCCAGCTACACACATTTAATAGGATCCGAAAAGGGGGATCCAAAGAAAGAAAGAAAGATAAATTTATTATGCTCTGGGACTTATGTCCCTTAAGAGCAACAAATAAAATGTACAATATTAAAAATATTTTCTCTGATCTGAGAGACTAAACTGAAATAAACTCTTAATAACTATTTACATTTATAATTTTGTATAAAACATTTACACATATAAAAATTACTACTAATAATAATTAATAAAATAATGATAATAGTAATAATAATTATTAATATAATAATATAAAACAAAAGAAAAAAATAATCTTCTATATACAAACTTAAAAATCTCCTTTGTACAATTCAAACAAATGATTGTAATAAAAAAACTTAAAACTAGGCAGTGATTTCTTGTTGGTCAAGTCAGTAGGTAAGTCGTTCCAGAGTCTACTGGCAGCAGCAGTAAAAGAATTTTGGTACGTTACAGTCCTATGTGGTTGTACGTAAAGTCTGGAATCGACAGTCCTTGTAGTTCTTAAGTCTAGTGCAGCTTTTTGTGTAAACATGTCATATAAGTATTTTGGAGTCTGTGTCCTAAACAATTGGTATATGAAAGTACCCATAAACTATTTTCTACGGTAGTCAACAGTAAGCCAGTTTAAAGTAAAGTAATGTGGTGTAATATGTTCGTCTTTCCTAATATTTAATATAAAACGGATACAGGAGTTAAGTGATCTCCTGTAAAGTAGAGAGAAAGAGAGAGAGACAGTCTCACTCACTAGTTTAGGCCAGACTAGAGTGGAAGAAACTGTTTAAATATAGCTGTGTCAGCCATAGGAGGAGTCTACAAACAGTCTTGAAGCAGAGTTCATACAGCAGTCACAACGCGTCATCAACCTTTCTCTTTACCTCTCACTACCATTTTATATATTTTAGTGTAAAGTCCAGGCAGTTTGTGCTACTTTTCGATTATACAGTGTTCAGTTTTACTTCTAGTTTTTTTTTATCTATACCACCCCTTTTCTCTCCTTCTGAAACCCATTATAACGCATAACATTGACGTCAGTTAAAATTTTGTAATTTAGTACAAATTCCTAGTTTGGATTAATTTTTTCAATGACTATGTAAATTATAGTAAGAAATAGGCGTATGAGTGTTTCACATCAGATTTTTATGACTAAATTCATATAATAATTCTATAAAATTAAGGACAAAAGGTAGTTGGGTAAATTTTGTTTGTATTAAATTAAGGGAAAACGGTAGGACATTTGAAAGATTTCTATGATGTCACAGTTTTGATGTTATGGAGGAAGCATTTGATGAAAGAATGACAAGGCATTACGTATGTGTATTTTATAATTAAAAGAGGTATAAACGTTTATTTAGTTTACAGTTATATTTACAAATTTACTAAACGTGGCAACAATAAACAGTGTTGTTAATTGTTTAGTAAAATTGTGCAATACTGTTTTATAGAGATCTATCTGTCTGTCAGTCTATGATGTGTTGCAGAGCCCTAAAGTCACAAAGGGAGTCGTTACCGAACTCCTCCTATAATACTATCCTAATCTATATATATATATATTGAAAGTGTAACTAACATTGCGTCCACACTATAAAGTATACAGTATATAACTTCATATATGTATTAGTATGTATATATGTATGTAGGTTCTCTGTGTACCGAAAACATTATAGTTATCTTTATCCTACCTGTTCTACTTCTAACTGCGGCCCAAATTTGTCTGTGTGTCTCTGTATGAGTGTATGTGTCTGTGTGCGTGTAAATGTGTAGATATATATGTTGAATGTTGCATTTCACTAAGCGTAAAGGGTAATTGGGCAGCTAGTGAATCTACTAAAATAATCTCTCTTTCATTCTCTTACGCTCACTGTATCATTGTAATATACCACTGTGTGTGTGTGTGTGTGTGTGTGTGTGTTTTGATGTGTAATTTTGTTGCTAAAACATACATTAAAACTCTCCATTTTACACACACACACGCACCAGACATATTACACTCTTTTACTTATCTAACTATGCTCTGTTTAATTTCATTATTCACTTTTTGATGTCCCCAATGTGTGTGTGTGTGTGTGTGTATGTATGTATGTATTTTGTGTAGCTTTAATCCACCCAAAAATTTTACTATGCTGGTATTACACAACACACTAATTTCATAATTAGCTAGAGTTGGCGTTAATTTACCACCCGATTTTCACAAAGTCAACCCCACATTCCTACACCCTAGTATTTGATTAATCAGATAACCTTTTTCCTAATATTAATGGTTTCAATAAATTTTATTTTTATTTTATTTTTTTCAGTAAATGAAATTTAAATTGTTTAGCTGTGAGTATTGATAATTAAGTGTTTTTGAAAATTGCAAATATTGTTGATGTAAAAATTGTATTGTGAAAGTAGTTCTAGAGCTCATTTTTTTTTTTATTTAATTTAAGGCGCGTCAACATCTATGGTCATTAGCGCCCGGAGCCTTCTCAGTGCACTGCCGGCCTCCGGACAGTGTTCTCGCTACAGACAACAGTGACCATCACCAGACAGTGAGCTCTAGAGGCTCCTACAAAGAAAAAAACTAAGGGTAGCACAGCTGGACTTGAACCCGGGTCCTCCGCGTGGGAGTCCAGTACGCTAACCACTTAGCCATTTCCTTCCCTTCTAGTGCTCATTGGTAATTCGATTATAAATGAATTGTTCTTAAATTTGAAAATTTTACTCAAAAGTTATTTGTCCATAAAATAAATATGTGGTAGTGTTGGGGTACATGTTGGTACTCAGTAATTAATGAATCAATTAAAGATGCTCGAAGTTTCGGAACCTAAGCGATGTGACTCTTATCCCCCCTATAAAAAAGGGAAGAAAAAAGTATCCTAATTAGGCTCATCCAGCTATTTACCGGTCTAAATGCAGTATCTTAAGATTTCCCCCGCTAAACTCTAACTCCCTCAAGCATTCCCTTGAGAGTGTTGTCCTCCCAAATAAGCGAAATCTAATATTGACGAAACGGACGAGGTACTATCCTAGATAGTGTTTCCCAACTCCATCGTTTCGATTCTGACTCAAATGATGAGACGCCTGCCTATTTTTTTGTAAATGACTAGCCACTCAAGCTTGGTAGTCAATACAGCAACCAGGACTCTCAATTGTATCCTACTCAGTGAGAGAAAATACTTCACGTCTCCCTGTCTTATATCTTTTATAAATCATTTAGCCTGGATGCATCCATTTTCCTACATTGTTTAATTTCTCTATCACAATATTGCTTAGTGACAACTAATGCTGGCTCCACAAAAAAGTAGCGTGGGTTCTACCTTTGCCAACTCATCCATCCTCTCATTGCCTTCTACACCCGCATGTCCCCGGATACTCAGAACAGCTCTTTCTTGCTCCGCTGAGTCAGACCATTAAATCTTCTCACGATTTTTAAAATTCGTGGGGAACTTCTTAGTCTTAATTTTAAGCCTTGCCTTGGTTACAGAATATGAATTATAATTTTAGTTATTGCAATAGAAATGACCACGCGGACGCCTAACATTTCCTTGCCATTTGCCATGTTTTCATTTGATTCAGAATCACATATTTCGACAAACCTGAGTTGGAACGTGAAGATCTGTTAAATGGTTCAACCTGGAAAATGTTAGAAACATAAGTAATAGACTAAACTTCTAGATTTCCGCGGCCATTTTTATGAAGAACATTTGATTTTCCGGGTTAAGAATACGTCAGTGGTTTGCTAGAACCGACGTTTCGCCCATATTGCAATGAGTCTCTTCAGGGTCGTTGCTTTCAAGATGTAACATCTCTGATAGTCAAGGTGCATTCAAGGCTTTTACTATGCCAACCTGTAGCTCTAAACTGTTAGGTGAAAGTTAGATTTAATGGTCTCGCTCAGAGGAGCAAGGAAGAGCTGTTCTGGGTATCCGGGGACATGCGGATATAGAAGGCAATGAGAGGCGGACGAGCTGGCAAAGGTGGAACCCACACAACCATTTTGTGGAGCCAGCATAAGCTATCATTGAGCAATATTGTGATAGAGAAATTAAACACGTAAAAAAGTGGATGCGTCCAGGCTAAAAGATTTATAAAAGATATAAAATAGGGAGACGCGATGTATCTTCCCTCACTGAGTAGGATACAATTGAGGGTCCTGGTAGCTGTATTGACTGGCCAAGCTTGAATGGCTGGGCATTTACAAAAAATAGGCAGGTCGTCTAGTCATTTGTGTCAGATTCGAGACAATGGGAAACTGGTGGACCACTATCTAGGATAGTGCCTCGTCAGTTTTGTCAATACTAGATTTCGCTTATTCAGGAAGACAACATTATCAAGGGAATGTTTGGGGGAGTTGGAGTTTAGCGAGGAAAATCTTAAGATATTCTATTTAGACCGGTAAATTGCTGGAGGAGCATTATTGGGATAGTTTTTTTTTCCTTTTTTATGGGGTGATAAGAGTCTGAGCCTTCGGGCACCCTTAAGTACTGAGCCAACACTTACCCAACCACTACCACATATTTATTTTATGGACAAAAAACTTTGAGTAAAATGTTTAAATTTAAGAAAAACTCATTTATATTCGAATTAACAATGAGCACTAGAACTACATTCACTATATATTTTTTACATCATCAATATTTTCAATTTCCAAAAACACTTCACAATATTTCCACATAAACAATTTAAATTTAATTTACTGAAAAAAAAAACAAAATAAAATAAAATTTATTGAAACCATTAATTTAGAAAAAGGTTTTCTTCTTGAAACGTCGGTTTTTAGCAAACCACTTACGCGATCTCAATGCGGAAACTCTAGTTTTCATAAATAAATGCTGCCGATAGTCTATAGACGTTTTTTGTGAGTGAGTTTCATTTTGATTTGATAGACTCTTACTGATAGCACTCTGGGCTCCATAGTTTTCTTTTTCGTCATTTCTTTGATTTGATCTATTATGCATTTTTGGTTCGTAATCCCATAAGCAGACATCATTTATTAGAAGGTATTCATTTCGATTTTATTTCTAATATTTATTTGTATTCACATAAGCAGACATGTTCTCCAGCATAACTATTTTATTTTATAATTTATAACTAATAAATATATGTTTATATAATGTACAGTATTATGTTAGATATAGGTGATAATTTTATGTTTGTATAATATTCTAAACAAGAATTCATTTGACTCAACGGTTTTGTAACCGCTGCCATATAAGTTTGTATAACTTTATATGCTTGTTATTAACTGCATTTTTTTCAAAGTTTTTTGTTTAACATCATGAAAGTGCCAGGATATTTTATAAGCAACTTGTAGTTGTCCTTGTTTGGAACAAGCAATTAGGATTTAGATAAATTTTACTATAAATATGATCTGAACATTTCTGACAATTTGAAGTATATACTTACTATATTTGGCCTGTTCCATATTGTTGTAAACAAAGTTATCTATAGTTATTTCTATTGTTTGAATATTCATAAGAAGGTTTTAGGGTATTGTGGCGGCCTACGATTATATGCGTAAGCACCCGGTGGTTTATATTTGAAAGGCAACGTACTAAAGTTGACAGTATATACCTAGAATTTACTGTGGTATATAGAAGTGAAGTAGTATACGACCGCCTGCCAGAGTGTTTATAGTTTTAGAATAGTACGGCTGGTAGAATTGCAAGCACACTAACCCGAGGGCCAACAAGCACATAGCCCTCTCTAGTTTATATTTAGGGAGGCCCCTCGGAACATATAGTGTACACTATTTTGTTATATATATAGTGGGTGGGTAGTTACTTTTGTTCATAGGGCATAGTTGAAACTATGGCAGCTTCATTGCAACCGCTATCCACCACCATATAGGTTTTGTTTCTCCCCTCTTTCAATATCTATGCCAAACACAGTGCACTCTCTAAAACTCCAACCAACATTTGTTAGCCACCCCCATCAAATATGGAGGTCAAAAACTCTTATGGTTGTTTCCTATAACGGCCATTACTCTCTTAAACTGCCTAATCACTGTCCCCAATAATTTCTTCACCACCATTTACATTGCTACTACTGTAGTATTTAAATGACCATTCTGAACTTCATGATTGTGAAATGTTTTTGGTGATGTTGTGTATTTGCGGGTAAGAGGAAGTTGGTTGTGGCGTAGGCGGTTTTGTAAAAGGGCTTGTATGTATGTTTGAGGTAGAAGTATTAGTAATAATCAAGAAAGCACCACTGTTTTTAAAATAGATATATTCTCTAGGAAAAATTAAGTTACTTAAAATATCACAGTAATAAGCTTATAATAAACTCTTATGTTATAACTTAAAAGGGTACAGATCTGATGTGTTCTCCTTGGTGTCTACAACAAGTCTGCTTGAAAAGAATGTCTTCTCTTTGTTCGTTCAATTTCTCCCGTGTGAGAAGAAGGGGGTAGTATAATGCCATCAAGGTTGATGAACTATCCCATTAACCTTACTTTTCTACCTGGGTTACTCTTTTTGCGAACGAGCTTGTATTTTCTCATAATTTTGATTATTTTCTTTAAATAAAATAGTTATACTTTCTTGCATCCATCACAATTGGGGGGGAGTCCCAAGCTGTACATAAAAAAAAACACTCCATCGGTTTAAATAATTGGCCCAATAACTTCTACTATTAATTATTATTATTCTATTACTTAACTATTATTTTACTATTAAAATTATACAACTCCACAACAGGCTAATACAAAATTAAGTTCTGTATATTAAGTACAATATCTTATAAATCTCAAATTAAAAACGTAAAGTCTATTTATCAGTTATTTCCATGTTTTGTTCTTATTGACCTCCTTTGAAAAATATCCTGTTTGCCCATTTCTCCCCTCCCCCTCCAAATTCAATGCAATAATTAAGGCCGAAATCGTAATGTTATCCTTCTTTTTATTAATACTTTCTTGTTTTAGAATTTATGATTATTAATTTCTAACATATGTTTGTTACATTGTCCCAATGTTGGGGAAATTTTTTCCGAAACATTGGCATACAGTGTTTAATTTTTATTTAAACTTAGGCCTAATGCATATATATTACAATTGATTCTGCATTTTTCCTTTCTTTTATTGCGGGTAAGAGGAAGTATTGTGATTATGTCTAATTTTTGATATCAAGTTTTCATGGAAATATACCGTTTTGGGTATCTTGAGTCTGAAAAAGTAGGTTTTAGAAAATGTGTGTGTGTGTGGTGGGTGAGTGTGTGTGTGAACAGAATAGTTGTTGTGGTGGTTGGTTCCGCAGAGCTGGAAAGCATCAGAGACATTTTCTGTCATAGCCGCTTCATTTTGTGTACAATATCTATTGGTATCGACTAGTTTCGGGCGTTCGCCCATCTTCAGGATGCGTTTGTCAGACAGTGTGATAACACAGACTTAACACAGAGCAAATTCAGTTTACACTCGATTGTTATCACACCCTTTCTGTGTTAAATGAAGCAGGCAATCACGGAAAATGTCTCTGATGAACAGAATATCTAAAAATCGAAAAATGGCAGGAAGATCAAACCTGGTCTTCGATATAGCTACTACCACCGCATTTGACATGAAGGTTTCTGGGCAAAATCCATGAACCGAAGTTCTATTTTATTCTATTTTACTGACTGTTTTTTTTTTTTCAGTTTTTCGCGGTTTGCTTGAACAAGGCTCCAGCAATTTTCTTTAAAAGTCATATTCTGTCTACTACATTCATAACAACCTTTCAGTTTTATTTGAAATATTTTTCCCTGTAAAATTGATTTTTTGGGGGTTCTGGAGGAAAACTGGCGTTAAACTTTCTGTAATAAATTTTTTACAAAACTCTCCGTTCTCAAAATTCCGTTTATTAAGAAGCCTTAGATATCATTAAGTATAGATTCTTAAAAAGTTCAGTGTCACTGGCGAAAAGTACTAAGATGATCATTGTTTCCGCTCATCTGGAATCCATCATCAGCCTAGAAGAGTTGATGGCAAGACCGGCTACAAAGTCAAATTTTACTGTGCACAAGTATATTTGTTGTTCAGATCCCATGGAGCTTTGTAAACATCAAAAAACCTCGGAGTTTCAATCTACATTTGAAACTATGGGAGGGTGTAAGCTTAAGAGTTGGTGTTTGTCTGGCATATTCGCAGCTACGACTATGAAGAAGTGGCAAGTGTACTCCAGTCATAATTATCAATCTAGCCATCAACCAACTATGACAAATTCGAGTTCCGCATATCCTCTAGTTGTTTTAAAATAAAATCAATCCCATCAAATCACATTAATTAATCTTTATTTAATGGACCAATCAATAGCATAATGGCAGGCCCTTCATTATGTGCATATTTTTATATTTAATATTGAGATAAGATAGATAAAAAGCTTTATTACAAATTTACAAATATGTACAATAATAATTATCAGAAGTTCCAATGTACATTAACATTGCTTTAATATTAAGTATTATTTATTGATTTATTTTATTTCGACACATATTCGTTAAAATTCTCTTCTTACTTTCTCACACTAATAATAGTAAGAGAGGAAGTATTGCAATCGAACCAGATTTTCGAAATTGATTTTTCACCGGAAACAGTTTTGAGGTCCCCTCAGTCCAAAAAAATCTGATGTGAAACACTCACACAACTTTCTCTTACTCCAGTTCTCAAAATTATACGACTCAATCGTAATTGACAAATTTTATAGTTTGTGTACCAAATTAATTTAAATACGACGAAAACAGAAAGAACCCTTCAGTAAAAGTGCACTTCCGGTTAACTAATTTCCTTAAAACTCGGAATTTTGGGCATCCATTTATTTCTAATTAATTTTTTTTGAATGATAGAATTGTATAATCAACTATGATAGCACTTTAGAGGAAGATGTAACCCCATTCCCCCCCTAAAAGTACCCTTAAATGAATTTTCCCAAAGAAATGTTACAAATAAAAGTTGTAGATCATTGTATGTTTAGTTTAT